>PVIU01002320.1:108768-176559 GCA_004026605.1 Ondatra zibethicus
TGTGTCCCCTCTCTTCTTACTGTTGGGACAGGAGTGTGTGTCCCCTCTCTTCTTACTGTTGGGACAGGAGTCTGTGTCCCCACTCTTCTTGCTGTTGGGACAGGAGTGTGTGTCCCCTCTCTTCTTACTGTTGGGACAGGAGTGTGTGTCCCCTCTCTTCTTACTGTTGGGACAGGAGTGTGTGTCCCCTCTCTTCTTAGTGTCTAGACAGGAATGTGTCTCACTGATCACCCAGGCTGGCTTTGAACACACTCTTTAAGTAGACTGTGAACTTTCTGTTTCAGTCTCTCAAATAGCTGGGATTCCAAATCTGTTTAGAGTCAACAAGAGATTGAAAAGTATTTTGTAGTGATATTACATTTGTATTTTAATAAATAAAGCTTGCATGAAGTTCAGAGAGTAAAACAGCCACACTAATCAGTCATACGGGCCAGGCAGTGGTGACACACACCTTTAATCCCAGTAGCCACTACTGGCCATAGAAACTGGGCAATAGTAATGCACACCTTTAATCCCAGCACTAGAGAGGAATATAAATCAGGAAGAGACAGCTCTCAGACACAGTCTTATTCTGAGACTCCTAGAGGCAGGATCGCCTCTAGGTAAGAGCCGGTGATTAGCTGTTTTGTTTTCTGACTTCAGGTTGAACCCCAATTTCTGTCTCTGGGTTTTTACTAATTGTGCTACACATTTCTTGGTATCAAGAGCCAGTGAAAGGCAGAACAAAGCCCAAGGAAGGCCCTGTGGCTAGCAGGCACTTTTAAGGAACTATTTATTTTATTTCTTATGTGTATGAGTGTTTGCAACATGTATGTATGTGCACTGTGTGCACACCTGACACCCACAGAGTTCAGAAGAAGTTGATTCTCCTGTAACTGGACTTAAGGATGGCATGAATCACCATGTTGGTGCTGAGAACTGAACCTGGAGTCCCCTGAAACTCCAACAAGTGCTCTTATCTATCTGCTGAGCCATCTCTCCATTAAAACACTTAGACAGGTGTTTTATGAGAGCGCCAAATCCTAACCACTAGTCAACCAAGACAGGTGTTTTAAACCAGACTCATTTGACTGAAATAAACTCAGTGAGAACCTACGTGAGATGCTCAGAGAACCCAGGCATCTGGCAACTGTTAAACATGACAAGTTTTTTTCTAGAATGTAACCAGAATTCTCTATGTTAAGCTCAACCTATCATCTGCTTCCAGGCTTGAGCTGCTCAGGTCAGTTGTGTCCAGAGCCAGGTTCTTTTGCCTTGAAACTTAAGAGGCTCAACAACTTTCTGTGTCTCCTTTCTTCTTCTCAGTCTGAGAGTGGGGAAGTCAGAGGCAGAAGAGCTGCCCCACTCCCCCGCTCTGGAATCCTAAGCCACTCTAGGAAAGGGATTGTGGAAGGTGGTGCGGACACAGTGGGAAAGTGGCTTTCTAAGGCCACAGAAGTCAAAGGTGGACTCTGGTGGGGTTCCAGAGTATTGTGTATGATGTGGCATGTGCCCTAAAGTGGGCACAACCAGGAATGAGGGCCTATGAGCCAGTTCCTCAGCAGTGGGAATCCAGTTTCTGTTTGGGGCCTTAATGGGGAAAGTTCTAGCAGCTATCCAGCTGAGAAGCAGAGAAAAGCACCTTCAGGGGAGAGCCTTAGAGAGGACTATTGAAAGAGCACATGGTCTCAGTCAGAGCCTCAGTTTCCCTTCCTTCACAGTAAGGTGGTTTGATTAGGCATTGCAAAGATCCTCCCAACTCCGAGATTTAAGCAAAGACTGGAGGATGCTGGGGGGCAGGGAGAAGAAATACTCTTTGTAGCAAATCAAATGATGGACTATGTGTCTCTGTGAACCAAACCAGGCACAGAAAACTCTCCATCTTCATTCCAGAGTTGGGGGCGGGTAGGATGTTTGCTGTGTTGTCTCTTCGTTTGACGACTTTTCCACAGGGCTCCTTCAGACACACCATGGGGAACTGTTTCCCTGAAGGACCCTACCCACTGCAGAGAGAGGCCAGGAAAGATGGGGTGGGCAGCTGGGGGGTCAGTGTGTCTGTGTGATGCCAGCAACCAGGTGAAAACAGAGAAAGCAGCTCACTATCTGCTTAGCTTCAAATAGGAGAATAAAGGGATGCAATTTTGTTTCTTTCATCTGAAGTTCGTGGATAATGAGATACAGGATCAGCCTTATGAGCAATGCATTTCAAACCTCTGGGAAAGATCTGCTTCCCCTCCCCAATTATCCTGCCACTGAAATGCCTAAAGCTCCGCCATTAGAGCACATGGTGTTAGGTACAGCTCTGGAGACCACATCTTCAGAATCCAACTGCACCACTGGGATAGTTTATTACACAAGGATAGAGTCGGAGAAGTGGTGCTGGGGAGTCCTGGGGTGGGGGTGGGGTGGGGATGCTGAAGATCAATCATTAGTTTCACCAGCTGACCCTTTGTGGGGAAGCCAAGCTCAGAGGAGGAAGCAAGAATTCAGGGGCTCCCCTAGAAAACAGATGCCTGCAATTATGGGTGTATTCTATGTCTGAGGAAGGGGTGGGCTCAAAGTGATTACAGTGGTGATCAGGCTGAAAAATGATAGGGGCTGTAGTAAAACTGAATTCAGGGAAGCAAAGTATAGATAGATGTACCAGGGACAGCCACCAGAGAGGCCAGTGTAGAAATGCCTCCAGGTGCCAGGTGGTGGTGGTGCATGCCTTTAATCTCAGCACTTAAGAGGCAGAGGCAGAACAATCTCTGAGTCTGAGGATGGCCTGGTATGCAGAGGAAGTTTCCAGGATGGCTGGGACTACAGAGAAAAACCATAACTCAAAAAACTGGGGGGTGCGGGGAGAGGAGGGAAGCCCTTTGGACATGCCTACAGAATGTAAAACTATTTTTGGACATAAGAAATCTATTGCATTCCCATGGTTATTGGAGTTTTATGTAACCCATAAAGCAGGATTTGTATAAAATATAGCAGTTAGAGAACGTAGCCAGGGCTCAAGTCCTACTATGTGACCTTGAGCAGGTGACTTGACCTTCTGAGGTCAAGTGTTCTTGGGCTGTTGGTAGGGGCTGAGTCTGGAGACCAAGGATTCTCAGCAGCATCCAGGGGCTCAGTGACTGAGCTAGGCAGCATTGCTTCTGCTGAGACTCTTATGACAGTAGCTACAGTCTCCACCTGGCTGGAGTCAGGGAAATGAGTAACAGAGAGTGAGTTCTGATCATTGGGTCTCCAGGAGTTCCTTAACTGGTCTAAAATTCAAGTCAGAATCCATTACCCAAAAGCATGTGTCTGCATTATAATTTCGGAAAAGATACAAATTTATATTCTATAATGCATTATTATGGGGGAGATTGCTGAGACAGGGTCCCACTTTGTAGCCCATGCTGTCCTTAAAGTTTGACAACACTCCTGCCTCAGCCTTCTGAGTGCTGAGATTACAAATATGAGCCACCATGCCTTGAAGACAATAATATTCTAAAAGTTTAACTGGGAGCTAAGGACAGGGCTTGGTGGTAGAGCACTTGTCTAGCACATATGAGAACTGGGTTTGATCCTCTGCATTGTGATGGGATAGCCACTTTTGGGGTTATATACTCAGGAAAAATACTTATATACCTAGCAAGCAAGGACACACACACACACACACACACACACAGAGGCATGCACTCACGCACGCACTCCTCTTCCTCTTTCCTCCCTCCTGATTTCTTCTCCCCTCTACTCTTTCCTTCCTCCCATGTAGGTATGTAGGATCTCTCTGAGTCTGACCAGGAAACCTGAAAGGCACTGAGTGGATATTTTCTTCACAGGACTGACCTGGCTACAGCCCCATACCTGACCCCACATCTTCACATCACAGCAGCACAAAGCCTTCTCCCTAAGAAGAGCAGCCAGAGGAGTAAGGAATTATTTCTTCTCCTGACCATTATTGCAATAACAGGGAAACAATATTAATACAAAAACCACAGAAAAGTGGATGTCTCTGGACCTCAACCTCTCTCCTTCCCAACCCTTCCTCCAGAATCCTGGGGCCGGCTCCCACCCCAAATAGGAGAAAGGAAACAGGAGTGGGGGGAGTGTTAGGCAGGTAGAAAACACAAGAGGGAGTTTGCTCTGTGGGGCGGCTTTGTGGGCCAGAAAGAGAAGGAACTGAAGGGTGGTAATTAGCTTATTATTGGTTCCCCTGGGTGTTGTGAGAATTCCTTAGGAGACACTTGTGAAAAGCAGAGGGAAAACAGTAAATATATACCTAATGATATGCTAAATAAATTATTATTGTTATTATTATGACTATTATTATAGCAATTGCAACTTGCCCCTGGCATCAGAGTTTCCACTAGAGATGGGAATTGGCTCCCCTACAGCCAGGCCTCTGTGGCTGCCAATGTGCCCCCAGGCACTCCTCCACCTCAGGAATCAGTGGAGTAATTGGACCATATAGACCAGTCTTCAATTAACAGCTACTCTTCTGTTTCCCCAGAAACTAGCAAGGTCTCTGCCAGGTGCCTGCTCTAGTGAAGAAAGAGGAAAGGGGCTTGTCAAGAATGATAGGCTGGACTCAGGGAAGGAGAAGGAACTGTTCACACCCCACCCCTCGCCCCAAGCCTAGAGACCTGACGGGAGAGGCGGAGTTACAGAAAGAAAATAACTCTTACTGGCTAAGGAGTTTTGAATCTAGAAGTCACAGCTTCTAGGAGCCCATGCTACCCCAGCACCTGCCACGGACACTGTGTGCATTTTGCTAGTGAGAGAGACACATTCTTTTGGTCAGTTTCCCAAAGAGTTCTAAGATCCAGATACAGGCATGGCCACTCCAGCCCAGGTGAGGACCCAGAACTCTCCCTGCTCAATCACAGGCAATCTGGCTTTCAGGCTGAGGTAACCCTTATTAAGGCCTTATGAGAACCTTGGGGTTCTAACGTTTACAGTGAGTATCCCACCCCCTCATCCTGAGAACCCAGACAAGCACTTCTCGTTTCTCCCTCCCTGCATTCATTTACTGAATGGTAGCCTTCTTTGGGGACTCTAGCAACCTAGGTTTGAGGGTGGGGTGGGGAGAGCCAGAGACTCAGGCTGGGAGCTTTGAGAATGGGACCCAGGACCCATTCCAGACCCTCAGCCCTTCCTTTAACCACAGGGCAGGGCCTTCAAGGAGCTCTAAGAAGAAAATGGAACTCCCAGAGAGCCCACCCCCCAATACACACGCTGAACTGTGGTGGGAGAGGGGAAGGCTGGCCTGTCCCAAAGATGGCCCTTCACTAGATGGGCATACATTAAATCTTCTCCCCCCTTCCCATTCACTGACAGTGGCTCTCAGGAGGAACTACCTTACAGAACCAAAAAGGGAAAAACGACAACCCTAAAAAATTAAACATGTGAAACAATACAATTAGAAGACATTTCTGCATCAAAAGTGAGCTTTTTAATGTAAAAAAGTATTTATCTTTTAACCATTAATATTTTTAAACATACACTTGACCTGCTCCATATCCTTGGAGCAGGGCTGAGGCATAAAGCAAGGCTTTTCCTTTGGCCAGCCTGTCTTGTACTGATTTATCTTGTTGTAGTTGTATATTTCTTAATGGGTCAGTGGTGGCTCCCCATTGAGGCCCTCAGGACAGGCAGTTCCATCCCAGCCCACATCTTGCTTTATATTTATATTTTATGTATCTAGGCATCTGGGGTGCCAGAAGAGTGAGGTTTGGGGGAAAGGAGCACTGGGGAGACAGAGCCTACATTGGTAACCCAGTTTCCTGACTCTGCATGGCTCATCCCTGATCCTGGACTTGGCCTGTCTCTCAGAAGCTACCCACTACCCACCTGACCCCAGCCTAACTAGGCTGCCTCGGGCCTGGTGCTGGTCACTGGTGGCTGGGCTAAGTCAGTATGGCCACAGTGGGGGTGCAGAGCAACGATGAGCTTTTGGGTGGATTATTCTGTGTACCTTGGTGAGCATGTATTGAACAAGAACTGCCAGTAACAGCCAGTAGGCACGCCTGAAACTGGTTCCCAGTCCTGTGGGCAGAGCTGTGCTGAGGTTGCTCAGCCCAGGAAGCTCCAAGGTCTTCCTAGTACCCTAGAGATTTTTGGAGGCAAGACTGGCTGGTCCAATTTAGGTCAGGAAGGCTAGCCAAGAGGAATTAGTCTGCTGAAGCCAGGATAGGGAGCAGGGGCTGTGGAGGCGTTCTCCGGACCCTCCAGAGCAGGCCCACCACTGGAAGTTCACCTCTAGAACCATGAGGGCTCCTGGTCCCAGTCACACACCCTGAGCCCAGGAGACCCAAGAGAGTGTAAATTATCCTTCACTAGGTTTTCCTAGACCTCTGGCTTTGTTTCCAGAAATCAGGGTGGGGGACACCTCCCTTCTGATTCAGTGCCTCCTCTCACTTCTCAAAGCCAATCTGAGACCCAAAAATTAGAGTTCAAAAGAATGGCTATGAAGTAGAGGGGCAAGACGGTGGTCGGCCTTTAGTGTACAACAGAGGGTCTTCCTGCTCCTCCGGCTGAGGGAACCACTGGGTGTGGGGGGGTGTTCGCTGCCCCCTCCTATAAGTCCTAGGCTACATCTGTCTATGGCAGTGCCCTCACCAGCCCGCTTTCACCTTCTGGTGGGTGTTAGATGTTTACCTCTTTCCTCTCAGACTGCTTGGACCGAGGCCCAATCACCTCCATTTCCTCTCCTCCTGGGCACTTCTAGGTTGTTGGTCCTTTTGTAATTCCAACCTCCCTCAGGAAAGAACTCTGCTAGGTTCCTAGATTTCTAGTCAGCCCTCTGTGGTTATCTCAGTAAACAAGTGTCTCCAGCCTCCACACATAAATATGCCTGTTCAGAGATAGACTGGCCTAAGTCCCAATGCACACACATCATGAGATAATTGCGTCTTATATACATACACATATCTCTACAGAGTTATATTCAAAAATGTCTATAACTCTAGAGTCTAGACAGAGATAGCAGCATATACATAGAGAAGTATAATTACTTATGTTTATTTTATAACTATGTGATTATAGATAGATATGCCTATATATAGTGATAATAATATAGAAATATCCCCACAGCCATATATGACTCTAAGTGGATGCTCTAAATGCTCTGTATCACAATCAATAAGTATATATTTCCTGATTCATAATTCTAACAATATACATTTATCTATATAGCTGCTCAGAGATATAAATCTGTCAGGATATCAAATGCCCATAAAGCTGGATGGCTATAAGAGAGTCATATATTTTCCCATATATAAATCTGCTTCTGTAACTGTTGTATATGAACAAATACAATGGAAATAATTATATTTTTCTCAAGCATAAATCTGTAAACACAACTACAGCACATTTAGGTATGGTTAGAGGTAGAGGTATTTTATAGACATCCACCTGTCAATAGAGCCACGGGTGCCTCCAAACAGAGTCTTATAGAGGAGATTGTAAACAAGCTCTCCAGATGTGGATGGATTCGTAGAATTAGACAGAAACATGGCTCCAAGCTGTTCTTTTTTCTTCCTAAGACAGTACTGAAGAGAGCCACACCACACAGGGTAGAGGGCTAAAGTTCTGGGGTAATGGTACCCCCCTCAACATACACACAGAGGGTCAGAAGTCTCTGGACTAAATTTAGGGAGCCAAGCAGGAGTGGGTGGGCGGCAGCGGAGGCCTCAGCACAGCACAGAAGCCCCTGGATCAGTGTCCTGGCGGGTGGCCGAGGCCTAAGAGAAAAAAATGAAAATGCAAAAAGCTGGCTTGAGTTCTTTGGCCATCTCTTGGACCACATACCCTTTCATTAGGGAATCCCCAATCGGCCTGGGAGCTCACTGAGCAGTCGGGCTCCAGCCTTGCCTGGCCGCTTTCACTTCGGCGGCAGCGAGACGCTGCCTGCGATTTGAGATGTGGGCCTTTCTCGGAACCCGCGCACAGCTCTGGCTTCGACCTGTTTTGTTTTATTTTGTTCCACTGCTATTTTGCTATTTGCTGGGTCGGGTTGATTATCGCAGGATCCTCCACCCGGTGTGGCTCAAATTGGAGGAAGCCAGGAAGGATTCTTCAGTCTTCAGCTCCTTTCAGACCAAACTGGTCACCCGCTGTTGAAAAGGAACCCAAACCTCTGGGCAGGTTTGTGACTCCAGTCTTTGAGAAGCTCTCCTGCTCCCTGGTTGCAGCCTTTTATCTTCTCTTTTTCGCTCTTTTAGAAAGTTGGCTAGTGTGTGTTGTTATATTTTTCCTTTTTGATTCTTTTTCCTCAGAACAGTTGTTTTTCGTTAGACCCGAAACTGTGGGGCAGCTTCGTTTCTCGCGAATTTCGCATCCCTTCACTTCTGACTCCCACTTCCCTCTAATTAATTAATTACTAAAATGATCAGAAAGCTGTACCTGGAGAGAATGAGGTAGACATAGCAGGAATCCAGACCCGGTCTTCCGCTTCCTTTATGGAAAACACTTGACTCCAAGTTCCAGAAAGAAAAAAAATCAAGGCGCCTTAGCACTCTGTACTTTGTGAAAAGGCTCTAAGAAGAGAACTTTCCGGGGAAGCTGTCTGAAGGAGCTCCCTCCTGACGCAGCCGCTCTCCCTAGTCCCCGGCAGCCATAAATACTTTTTGTTTCTCTCTCGCGCGTCCCAGTCCCAACCGCCCCACGGACTTGGGCTAACGCCTCATCCATCTCTCCTACTCGGACTGACCCGGCTCGTTTGGCTTCCTCTTTAAAGCGGGAGCTCCTAGAGAGTCCCCAAAGCCACTAACCACCCACATGTTTGTGAGGGCCCCCTTTATGCTTGCACAAAGCAAGCTGGGGGTGGGGGCAGAAATGAGTGGCCTCCAGATCTTCCTCCCCTTCCCCAGCAAGACGACCCAGTCTGGAGAAAAGGGGTCCCAGCCCCAAACCTTTCAGAGCATTTCAAGAAACTAACTTCCTGACTTCCTTGTCTTTCCTTTTAGAGTCTGTGGTGGTGACTCCTTCCTTCCCCTGCCCCTTCTTCAAACTATCCCCTTTGGGTATTTTATTGCTAGCCTGCTAAAGAAGGATTGTTAAGTACTGGTTTTATTATGTTATTTATTGTTAGTATCATTGTTAGAGATTTGTTCACTGGGTTTATGGGGCTGCTGCCTGGCCCACAGAAAAGCCTGCCTGTTCCACGTACCAGGGGTGAGGGCACACGCACAAGCGCGGGCACACATACCTAGCAGTATACACACATATGACCAACCAACGCCTGCGACCTTAAAGGCCCTACATAACAATTCAAAGGAGTCAGGTCTCCTTCTACAGCCACGCACACAACAAGCGGCCCCCACACACAACCTTCTGATGGAATACCTCCCCCACACTAATGCCCAATCCCACACGAACCAAGCTTGCAAAGCAAAGGAAAATACCTAAGAGTCCCTTCTCTCCCACAATCTGGAGGGGCGAGTCAGGCCTCGGTCTCTTTCCCCAGTCCCTCTCGCCTTCTCTTTTTTTCTCCTTGTTTACAGCTTCAGAGAGCTCAAGGCCCATAAATCTTGAGGGGCTACAGAGCGCAGAGCACATTTGTATGCATCGTTAGGACTCACTAATACCTAAGCCCATTAACGAGCGTGTATGCGCGTGGTTTCCGGTGTGTATTAACTTATAGTTAAATTCTAGAGGAAAGGGCATTGTGAATTAACATATACCAAATTTATCACGGATTTTTGTCATATCAGATCAGTCAGCCAGAGCTTTGGGGGAGCAAAGTGCCTGAGTCAGGGTGTGCCCACCCTCCAAACTTTTGTGCAGCCAACCTGGAGGTCCTGCCCAGGCCTGGCGGTGGTTCTGGTCCCCAGGCCTACAGGCTGCACACCTGTGCCAGAGTTTCCGGCCAAGGCGGGATCCCCGAGGCCTTGGCGGGCACAGAGAGGTGGGCGAGGGAGGTGGGCTCAGCTCGTGATCGCCCAGGTTTCCGATTTCTGGAAGAAATTAGAAAAGCCAGGCGAGTCGCTGCACTTTAATTAAACCCAAGAGAGGACAGTGGAAGGAGAAGGGTGGCGGTGGCAAAAACCATCCGCAGAGGAGGAGGTCCGGGGGCCGAGGAAAGAAAGAGAGTCTCTGCCCAGCGGAGCCTCCCGGGGCTGAACACTGCAGCCTTGTGCACTTTTCCTTCCCCTCCCCAGCTACTCCGCCCAGTCGGGCGGCTAATCGCTGCCCTTCTAAAAAATAAATGGATAACGAGTAAGAGGGAAAACGCAACACAACAAGAAAATCTAATTGCATGGTGTGATTCAGCCAGGTGTTCCCAGTTCCAGTGGCTCACACTGTCTTGGAACCCCAAGGATCTGGATAATTGGGCCGGCATAGACAGAGATGGAGGATGCCAGTTCTAGGGGGAGGATCGAGGAGTAGAAGGTCCATCTCTTGGGGTCCAGTAGAAAACGCCAAAGCTAAATTATTGTGTCCGCGTAGATCGTTTTTGCCTGTTTAAATACTGCAGAGCCGGCGGGGAAATGGGGACGCAGCCAGGCCAGTCTCCCGAAGCAGTGCACTGCGGGCCTAGAGGCCGAGGGGTGCGGGCCGGGCCGGTCCAGGCCGGGGGTGTGGGGGGAGGAGGGGAATGAGGCGGACCCTCCCCAGGCGCTGTGAACTTTAGCTGGGCCGCCGCCTGACAGCCCCAGAAAGCGTTAAAGGTGCAGCAGCCCGCGCCAGCCTCCGCAGCCGCCTTTGTACGCGTGATTTATGACTTCAATCTTGGTTCACCGAGAGTTCACACGGCTTTCGCTGCTGTTGAAGGTTAAAAGATGGTCTTCGCTTGACAAGTGGGACTATTGAAAATTCCTTCTTCTTCTTCTTCTTCTTTTTTTTTTTTTTTTTAAAGCGAAAAGCCTAGGCTCGAGGCTCAGGATTGAAAAAAAAAATTGAGGAGAGGGGAGAGGATAGGGGTTTCAGGTGGAGCAAAATGCAAAGTGATAGGTCAAGAAGGTTTGTCCCCCTGCATTTTGATTTTTTTTTAGCCAAGATCTGAGTGTGTGTTCATAAAGGGAGTGGAGAGAGTCGTGATTAGGGGGTCTGGGAACGAGTTTAAAGATCTTATATTTAGAGGCCAAAGGCACAGACACAGGAGGGGCAATTTCGTGTTTCCTCAGTGAATTATTTAATAGCTTGGGTTACCAACCCCAAGCTATTTTCCTCTTGAGACCAAAGCGGGTCAACTAACCGGAAGTAAGGGCTGCTTGTCGCCCAGCGAAGATGGAGGAAGCTAGGTGTCAAGTGTACCCTTTACTTCCAGATGTGGGCAAAGGAGTTTCTGGATCCCTTGTTTCAATTGACTTTATCTCAGCCTGAGACACAGGTTTAATACAAATTCAGAGAAATGGAGGTTTCACTAGGGAGGTGGGAGGCCAGAGCACTGGGAGAACAAGACCAACTTAAGTTATAAAAGACCCTGACTCAAAAGATAAAAATGCTTTTTAATTCCCTAGTGTGGGAGTTTGGGGTTATGCTGCACACAATGTTTCTGTGGCTGACAGGATCGGCATTGGACCCTGCTCCCCATGTTTCTTATGTCTCAGGCTGGCCTAGAACTTATGTAGCCAAGGATGATTTTGAGTTTCAAATCCTCTTGCATCCACCTCTTGAGTGCTGGGTTTATAGGTGTGTGCCACCACACCTTATTTAGTATGGTGCTGGGGACTGAATCCAGGGCTTCACAAATGCTGGACAAGCACTATATCCCCAACCTTGGAAATCCTTCCTAATGGTAGATCATTTTGATCTAGAATCCAGTCCCGGGGTGACCCAGTTCCTCTTTCTTCCAGTACTTTGGAGAGGGTGGCAGTGTTGCAGGGGCTGCTGTGAGACAGGAACACAGTGTCTTCTGATGGCCAGAGGACCTGTCAGGTCTGCTGCTCCTTGGTAGAGCAAAGGTTCCTCCCTTTCTGACCCCTTCCTTCTTTGAGGGAGAAAGTCCTCTGCTGTGAGGGCCTGGTGGCTCTTTGATATTCTTCAAAATTGGCTTAAATCAATCAATCAATCTATATATCTATCTATCTAGTGTGCCTGGGCATGTGTGTTTGTATGTCTGAGTGTGTGGAGACACATATATGCATGTATATGCATGCATGTGTGTATGTGTGCATGTGACGGATGTGCAGGTCTCTCCTCCACCACGTGGTTCTGAGGTCGTTCACTTGGAGGCAAGTGCCCTTACCTTCTGAGCCATTTCACTGCCCCCACTTTGAGGTTCTTTAAGACATTTTTTAAAAAACTTTATTTAACTTTATTTCATGTGCATTGGTATAATGATGTCAGATCCTCTGGAACTGGAGTCACAGACAGCTGTGAGCTGCCATGTGAGTGCTGGGAATTGAACCCCGGTCCTCTGGAGGAGCAGTCAGTGCTCTTAACCACTGAGCCATCTTGCCAGTCTCAAGACATTTTTTTAAAGCTAAGCCCGAAAGCACACCCCAATCCCAGCTCTCGGGAAGCAGACGCGGGAGGGCCAGGAGTTAAAGATCTGCTATATGCAAGCTGTCATTCACATTTTTGTTTACATTAAGTCTGCTGATATGGAAATTTGGGAGGACAGCAGTAGAAAGTAGGGTTTTCTGTTGGTATGCCTCACTACTCCTGAATAGGCCCAGCTCTATTCGTGCTGGTACTTGGGGTAGAATCTAGGGCCTCGTGAATCCTAGGTGATCAGTCTCTCACCTAGCCATGCCCCTAACTCTGTAGATGTGCTCACAGGAGGTCAGAAACAGCCCCTCAAATCTAGATTCTGGGAACCAAGGTCTCCATATCACAAAGGGCCTACCTTTTGTTGGAGAGGCACTACAAGAAGAAGGCTTCTCGCTGGCAATCCTTAGAAGAAGGGAGAGAAAGATGAGCAGAAGGATAGACACAGTTCTGAGGGACATTAGCCCCTCTTGTAAGGAACCCTGTATATAATAACAGAGCCAGGAGAACAGAATAGAGAACCAAATGCCAGAAATTCAGAACTTAGGCTCTGAAGTCTCTATGAAGGATAGCCCTTTGACCTCAGGAAGTACAGAAAAGTAGAGTGGGATTGCATTTAGAAGCACAGGAGTGGGTATCCCTTACGTGGAAGGGCCAAGAAAACTTATGAATCTCTTCCAGGTTCTGGTTGGGAAGCATAGAAGTGAACTTAATGGTCTCTGGCAATAATAGCTGCTCCAAGGTCCCCTTCTCACCACCTCCGACTGTTCAACCTGGGAAATAATTTTAGTGGCCTGGGCCTCTCTGCAAATCTGAAATAATTATGAATTATTAATTTATAATTAAGAGGGTTGATTGTGACCATGGCTCTCCAGGGGATCTCTTTATTTTCTTCTCCTTCTCCTGTATGGGGGCAGAAGGCATCCTCTGGTAGCCCTTGCCCTCTGCAACAAGCAAACTAAGGCCTAGCTCCTCTTGAAGGCAGCTCTTGAACTTGGCTGTTTGTGGAATGGCTGCCTCATTACTAAGCCAAGTACTTAGTATCTGTGCTGAATACATTCCACCAACCTCAGATGTCACCATGCTCCCGAACAAAGCAGAGACTGGAGGGGAGTCTATGACTGGAGGAGACCCTTGATGGAGCCCTGGGAGGGACTAGGAACGAAAGCTCGGTGGCAGACACCAGGTTCCAAGATATCTGGGATGCAGGTGGGTGTTTGCCTCCCCTACTTGAGGAAATTCTGTTCTCTCACATCCTCTAGGATCCATAATACACACCTAGCCTTTTTCTTACCTCCCTTTCTCTGGGTTCACCCCTAACCATGACTTCCAATGGCTGGGGAAAGGAATGCCCAGAAAGTGAAACTTCTATGATAATTTTTATCTAAGTTCTTACCTTTAGCTCACCTTCACTAGCATGGAAGAGCTTTTTCAGGCCTTTCTCTCTTCTCTCCTCCTCTGGAAAGGTAGACAAGGAGAGTTGGGTGCTAAAAGATAGACCTAGAGAAAGAGACAAGTGAGAAATAAGTAGGACACATGCCTTTAATCCCAGCACTCTGGTGGCAGAAACAGACAGGTGGATCTCTGTGAGTTCAAGGCCAGCTTGGTCTACATAGGAAGCTCCATGACAGCCAAGGCTATATAGAGAGAGCCTGTCTCAAAATGAAAATAATAAAAAACTAAATAAGTGAAAAATAAATAAACAGTAGCTCAAAACTGTTCCTCCATTCTTTATCCTGAGGTCATAACCAGGGGAAACCCTTCCCTTGGGTTCCCCAACTGTTCTCTTCCACACAGAGTAGAAATTTTCCTATATGCCTGAGATCAGGCTGGCTCCAAAGCCTTTGCTCTAAGAACAAGATGTTTTCCAAAGGTCACTTAAGGACCCAGCCTTATATGTCTCTCAGGACCTGTCTGGTCAGTATCCCAGTGTTCTGCCCATGAGGTGATTCCTGAAGTCACCCCAGCCTCCATCTCCAAACTCTGCCCTTCCCCAGAGCTACCCCAGCAACCCTTGGTCATGCCACTTCCACAAAGAGATAGGTAGGAAGATGGTCCAGGTGGTTGCTTGGAGCTCATTGGTTTATTTTAATGTACTATTTGATTCTCAATAAAGAGACTTGGGGGGGAAAGGGGAAGGAGCAACTGTGCCTGGTGTCCTCCCACTGCCCCTCCTCTGGACATAGGCTTCCAGAGGAGACAGTACACTGTTGTTCCTGGACAACCATTCCCCACCATCTCTGTCCAAAGGGGTTGAGTTTCACCCTCCGTTCACCCCCATTAATCACCTCAGTGGCTAAACATCGCCCAGCCCCCTCCAGCTCTTTCTCTTCTGCTTCCCTTAGTATTCATGGCGGGAAGGGCGTTCCTCACTGCTGCCTGCCTCACAAAGACCCTCCTCTGACCAAGGCCCTCCCCCCTCTGTCCACCAAGTCCATAAGGAGCACCAGTCACTGCTTAGAGTGTTCTGGTTATCAGCTCCACTTCTGGACCCCACTGCCCAGCTTTCTCCACCGCTCCTGTCCCGTGCACACTCCTGCTCATCACATCCTCCTTCAGAGGGTCCTCATCCTGTCCCATGTCCCACACACCCTCCTCAGTCTTTCCCACCCACCACCATTTCCTCCTGTTACTCTATCTCCACCCCACTCCAACCCTTTCTATACCCCGTTTGCTTTTCTTTCCTGCTCCTAATATATCCCCTGGGCCCTACAAATGGAAGCTTTGAACCTCTTTCTCCCAGTTTTAAGAAACAAAAAGGCAGAGTGGCGAAAACACAGTAGCTGAAAACACAATGGCTAAAACATAGGTTTCGGATTCAAATCCCAAAGCTGTTACTTGTTAATTGTACAACTGTAGGCAAATTAGTTAACTTTTCTGAACCATCCCTAAAATGGGCATACCCACTGGCCTTAGAGAGTTGTTGTACGTATTAAATTAGATTTTATTTGCATAGATCCAAGCATGCAGCAGGGCTTGATAAATGGTGGTTATTAATATCAGAAGCTTCTCGGATTCCAATAAGAGTTAAGGCATTGCCTTTTGAAGCACCTGAGAGCATGGGATATGAAGATGGCACGGTCTTGCAGATAAGCAGGGCTTCTTTGCTGGAGTACCATGTTATTATTTGGCTGTACAGGTACTCAACTTTGGCTGTACACTGGAACACCTAGGGGAATTCAAAAACAAACTACAAAACCCTAGTGACTGGGCCCCACTTCCTGAAACTCTAACTTGGTTGGCATAAAGTAGGATTGGTGCACCTGGGAAAAAGCTTTAAAAATCACTTCCCAGGAGATGCTAATGTTTGGCCAGAAGCTGAGGTGTGTCCTAAGGAGGGCTACTGGAAGATGAAAGCATCTACTCTGATTCTGGCTACAGTGCTTCCGTGAGGGCCCAGTCACTTAGGATTAGCTTTTCTTGAGATTCCAAAATTTCAGAGACTCTCACCCTTTCATTTCTTGTACTTCTTAGGGTCAAGACAGGGACCACTCCAAGAAGAGACAGAGGAATGAGCAAATTAACCTCTTAGTGTCCCTTACTCTTCAGAAGAAGTAGGTGGTCTCCTTGCACCTTCTGGAGTAGGGAAATAGGCATTTGTGCAGTAAATGTAGTTTCTACTTGGTTGCTACAATAACAGGTCCAACAATTAGGATACACATTTCCAGAATCTTTTCCTATATTTCCAAAAAGGTAAATCGCTCCCTGGAACAGAATCTGCATATTGTAATTAACAGATAAATATTTCGTGCCTGGCTCAAACTTTCTCCTTTTCTATTTAATGGCCACGAACCTGAGCACTGAGAAGCCGGGGGCGGGGGGGGGCTTGCAGAGGAGCCCTGCTTTGGCCTTGGGGGAGGTGACTCTCTTCTTTGCAGCTTTATTTATTTTTCTCCTTGTCCTGATAGGAAAACATTGCTCACCTGGAGAAAATCAGGTCACAGGTGGTAGATGATGTGATTTGGGCTTGTTGGCCTCAGTCCTGACCTTACCAGGAGAGGCCAGTCCCTGGTGACCTCGGGGGCACTGGGAGCAGCAGCTTTGGAATTCAAGAAGCCCCTTGTTTGAAAATAAGTTCTGTTCTGCCACTCATGAGCACAATGGCTTCAGGCCGTTTACTTCGTTCACCTGGAACTTAGCTTCTTCATCCGTCAAATAGGCACAGTTGTTTTTTAGATTGCAGAGCTATGTGTGTCCACGGGCTCCATACATGATACCTCGTTAGCAGTGTTAGCAGTTCATAATTAGTGATACTGCAATGCACCTTTCCTGTACCCATCCCCCATCAGAGGTGAATGTCTTATCTCACCTTATCAACAACCCTGTGCAGAGACTGTCTTATTCTCTCTGGTTATTATCAGTGTTTGGCAAATGAGGGAACTGGGGCATGTAGAAGGTATGTGTCTTGCCCAGGGTCATATGATGATGTGGTTAAGAACAGAGATTTGCAATCTAACTGTGTAATTTCAAATACAGGTTCTGTCAGTTAATTAACAGCTATGTAATTTACTCAAAATGTGCAGTGTAATTTACTCAAAGAAGCCTCAGTTTCTTAATCTCTAAATTGGGGGTGCAAGTGGTACCTACTTGGAAGATATAAGTGAGAATTAAATGAGGAACGCACACAGAGTGCTTAGCTCAGTCCTGGTATACAGAAAGGGCCCAATAAATACGTTTTGGGGTCACCATTAGCACCACCTCAGGCCATGCTGAGGTCACCATCACACACACACACACACACACACACACACACATGCGCACACGCGTGTATGCATGCGGCCATGGTATCACTTTTCTTTGGCATTCGGGACATGAGTGTGTGAATTTTCCAGAAGCCATGGAGCTGCTCTTTTATTATATCCAGCACCACACACTCATGACTGGAGAGGGGGGGGACACTAAGCAGATTAGGGCTCCATTTGGGGAATTAAATCAAAACTAAAGACTAACTCAATTTGGTTCTGAGGAGAGAGAGGGAAAGGTTAAAAGGGAGTGGACAGGCATCTGGTGTGCTCTTCAAAGTGTAATTGGTTTGGATCCCCCAGTCTCTGCATTCCCCCCCCAAGGGGGCTCCCCTGGGGTGGAGGAATGGCTGGAGCTGCGGATGGATCCTCCTCTTCCACTTAGCACTGGATTCTGGGGACTTCAGACCGAGGCCCAGAAAGTGGGGAATCCTGAGCCCGAGGCTGCTCTTTGGCAGTGTTGAAGCCCTGCAGATGCTGCCTTCTTTTGTTGGCTGAGTGTCTATTTAGCCTAGAGGTACGATAGGCGTACATGTATAGAAGCAACTTCTGCGTAAATGCCGCTCAGCTGTCACTCAGCCTCATACATTTAGCTCAGATTATTCTGAGCACTGTAAAATAAAAATAAAAATCAATTCTCCTTCAGGGAGAATGGTGATTTTGCTCAGCATTTTCTCCTGTGTTCTCAACATTCTCCACTCAGAGCTGAAAATGATCGTTATTTCTCATTGTGTAAAAGAGGAAACTGAGGCTCCAGGAGATTAAGCAGTTTGTTAAGAATTACAGATTAAGTGTGGATTCAGGAAAAATTCAAAATAGAGACCAGTGTCTTGGGGAGAGAGGGCAAGAACCGACCTAACCTGAAAGCACTGGGCCTTCTTAAACCCAGAGTTCTGAGAGCACCTAGGAGCCAAGAGGAGGGGCGAGGGAGGGACTCCTGGGCTGGCCAAACAGCAGGGCCTCAGGCAAGAGCGTCGCCAGCCAGTCCTCATTCTGTGATTACTGTCAGGGGACCATCCATCAGCGCCGCCCAGGATGCTCGGGCCAGACTGCCCGCCGCCCGCCAGGGTCTCTCCAGATCGCATTAGCTCTGCCCAGGGCACAGAGCGGCACTGGTTAGGAGTCGGTTGCACTGGGCAGGGGTGAGCACAGCAAGGGCAGGGCCATAAAAGGATGACTCTGGAGCCTCCCAGTTCCCAGTCTCTGCATCCTGGATCCCAGAGTGCTGAAGAAGTGCAGGAGAGAAGGGGAATCCGACAGAGCATAGAGGACTCCAGAAGGAAACTCACAGGAACAGAGGGAAAGAAATAACCTGTAACCTCTGGGAGGCAGAGAGGCTGAGGGCAGCAGGAGGAGGAAAAAGGAGAATCTCAGAGGGCTAAGAAATAGCTTCACCAGCACGGAGAAGCACTCCTGTAACCCTGGCACTCAGGAGGCTGAGGCAGGAGAATAAGAAGTTGAAAGTCAGTCTGAGTCAGATTGTCAGAGTCAGTGAACACTTAACAATCACAGACACCCCTCATTTTAGAGATGAAGAATCAGGCCCAGAGAAGGAAATTCCAAACCTACAGATCCACTCCAGCGACTGGCTGGCCTAGCAGATTCCTTCAAGCCGTGTGTTTTGAGCATCTGCTCTGGGCTGGGCCCAGGGACTACAGAGATAATATAGGATCAGTTCCTGCCTCCAGAAGTGGCTGGTTCTGAGAGTTGAAATGCAGCCATTGACTGAGGTTGCAGGTCCCACTGTTTGGAATCATTTTTTTGTGCAGCTTTGAAAATGCCCTGGAGTTACCACATGATTACACTGCTCAGAGTAAAAGCTTTTTTCCAGGGTCCCTTCCATCCAACCCACTGAGATTTTCTTAGCCATATACATGACATATTGTTTTCCATCTTCTATCTGAGTAAGTGTAATACCTGCTTGTAAATGTCTGTCCACATCCATCCATTCTTTCAAATATTTGTTTGATGCCTAAAGAGTATCAGGTACCAAAGCCTCCCAGGGAAGGACTCTCCACACAGCTCTGTGTGACTCATTATGCCAGCCAGGTAGGGGGATTCAGATACTTGGTCCCTGTCCATGTGGATGACCTGGCATCTCTCTGGCTTTCTCCCCAGTCACTACTGTTTCTGCAACATGATGGAGTCTCCAAATTCTTTACAGTTTATAGATCGTTTTATCTTTCCTCCTGGAAGTGGTGTCTGAATAGTTCCCTATAGCCTCCACAACCATTCCATAATGGTCAGAAGAGGCCGCTTCTGTCTAAACTGGATCCTTCCTCCACCTTGACCCCTCGTTACTACCTTCTCTTAGGATCTTGTCATGAGACACAGCCACGTTTTCTACAATGCGTGTCCACCCAGGGTTGCTAACCTTGTAGGTAATCAGGCAGGCAGGGATCAGCCTACCAGCTGAAAATCTGAAACCCTCTATCTTTTCTGAAATTAGTGTTTCTGGGGTACAATGTGAGTTTCCAACCCAGGATCTTTTTTTAAAAAAGATTTATTTATTTATTATGTACACAACATTCTGCCCCCATGTATTCCTGCACACCAGAAGAGGGCGCCAGATCTCATTACAGATGGTTGTGAGCCACCATGTGATTGCTGGGAATTGAACTCAGGACCTCTGGAAGAGCAGCCAGTGCTCTTAACCACTGAGCCATTTCTCCAGCCCCCAACCCAGTATCTTAATCTGTGCATCAGTTCCCAGGAAGGTCTGGGGTTGGGCTTAGCGAATCAGCAGAACTAGAACAAGAGCAGCCTTCATTCCCTATGGCCTGTTCTAGCCCATTTCCCAGGAAGACATACTGAAAGGTTTTGGCCTGTGGATACTCCCACAGTCCCAGACAGAAGACTCAGCTAATAATTCCAGTGTGATTCCTTCTTGTAGGCCATTTGTGACACTCTTGACACTTTACCCAGAGACCTTGGCAATGACTCTGTCTCTGGATGAACTTCACATACATTGTCTGTTGTGTTCCCAGTGCCAGGCTCAGTGCCTGGCACAGAATACATGCTTATACAAGTGGATGAATAGAGAACACCAGAGGAAAGACCAGCATCCTCAATGAGAGGCAAGAAACAGAGACACAGAAAGGTTAACCAATTTACTCAAGGTCGCATGTCTTGCCTGGAGCCAAGCCAAGTTTCTGTGGAGAAGCAGTTTGGTGGCAGAGAGTGTTGGGATGGAGGGAGGCAAGGACAGCAGGAAGAAACTATCAGACACTAAAAGCCATTCAAGGAAGGTTAATCTAAGAAGATACACCATTCTGCAAGTAACATGAGCAAGTCAATGGGCTGATAGGTGCTCAGAAGAACAGAGCACTAACTCAAATATTTGACACTAACTCAAATATCCAGTGCCCAGACCTTTGCTAACTTTAAAGGCTGTGTGACATCCACCATCCATATCCTCTCTGGGAGTCTGGGAAATGGAGGCACTGGATAAGGTGCACATTGACAGAAAGTGCTGTGTCATTGGCTTCAAGTTCACCTCTTTTATTGTTTTTATCTGATTTTGACGATTTTTAATAGGAAATTAAACACAAACATGTTTCAAAATTCAAAAGGCATCAAAAATTATACAATAGCCAGTAAGTATGCCTTGCTACTAGACTCAGGATTCAAGGTCACCCAGGTCCTCTCCCTATTATAACCACAGTGGTCACTGTCTTGGGTGACCCCAAATCCTTGGTTGAATCCTGAAGACACTGCAAAGTTGCACTGAGCTCTGGTGTTTGATTAGAGGTGGCAGGGGCATTATTGAACTAAAAATTCTCCAAATTGCTTCCCTACCTTTAGAAGGACAGAAAAGAGAATAAGGTTCCTGCCTCGAGGGTCCAGATTCCTTGGTAGGGTATATGCTTGACAGCCAGGCTTCCCACGTTCAGCCGCACCAACATTCTTCCACAGAGCAGCCCAGACGCTGTGTTACCTGGCTGAGATATACACTTGGCCAAGTCCTGCTGGGCAGAGCCAGGCTCCAAAATTCCTTTCACTACTGTCCCATTGTCAGCAGGGAACATTTAACTTCAGATCTTGTCTTCAGGTGTAACCCAGGGCCTTGTCTTATGTCCTTGGAGAGAAGAGCACGTTGGATGATCATCTCGGGAGACTCATTGTCCTCTCTCTCACATACTTGATCCTCCTCCAGTAGACTGCCCGATTCCACCTATATCCTTTTGTTTTTTATTTTCCTGACTTGGAAGAGCAGTGCCAGCCTTGTTTTCTCTCTGCTTCCCAAACCCCACTTCAAGACTGCTGATTCCCAGTTTCAAATCCTTATTCTCTCCCTAAGCAACCTATCATATTTTTGTGGGTTTTTTGTTTTTTTTAATTGTTTTTTATTGATTTTTATTGAGCTCTACATTTTTCTCTGCTCCCCTCCCTGCTTGTCCCCACCACTTCAACCCTCTCCCAAGGTCCCCATGCGTTCAATTTACTCAGGAGATCTTGTCTTTTTCTACTACCCATGTAGATTAGATCTATGTATGTCTCTCTTAGGGTCCTAATTATTGTCTAGGTTCTCTGGGATTGTGGTTTGTGGGCTGGTTTTCTTTGCTTTATGTTTAAAAACCACTTATGAGTGAGTACATGTGATAATTGTCTTTCTGTGTCTAGGATACCTCACTCAAAATGATGTTTTCTAGCTCCATTCATTTGCCTGCAAAATTCACGATGCTATTATTTTTTTCTGCTGGCTAGTACTCCATTGTGTAAATGTACCACATTTTCCTTATCCATTCTTCGATCGAGGGGCGTTTAGGTTGTTTCCAGGTTCTGGCTATGACAAACAAAGCTGCTATGAACATAGTTGAGCACATGCCCTTGTGGCACGATTGAGCATCCTTTGGATATACACCCAAAAGTGGTATTACTGGGTCTTGAGGAAGGTTGTTTCCTAATTTTCTGAGAAATCGCCACACTGACATCCATAGGGGTTGTGCCAGATTGCATTCCCACCAGCAATGCAGGAGTGTTCCCTTTACCCCACAACCTCTTCAGCATAAGTTGTCATCAGTGTTTTTGATCTTGGCCATTCTAACAAGTGTGAGATGGAATCTCAGAGTTGTTTTGATTTGCATTCTCTGATGACTGAGGATGTTGAACATTTCCTTAAGTGTCTTTCAGCCATTTTAGATTCCACTGCTGAGAATTCTCTGTTTAGGTCTGTACCCCATTTTTTTAATTGGATTATTTGTTCTTTTGATGACCAATTTCTTGAGTTCTTTGTATATTTTGGAGACCAGACCTCTGTCTGATGTGGGGTTGGTGAAGATCTTTTCCCATTCTGTAGGCTGTCGTTTTGTCTTGTTAACCGTGTCCTTTGCTTTACAGAAGCTTTTCAGTTTCAGGAGGTCCCATTTATTAATTGTTTCTCTCAGTGTCTGTGCTGCTGGGGTTCTATTTAGGAAGTGGTCTCCTGTGCTAATGCGTTCAAGTGTACTTCCCACTTTCTCTTCTATAAGGTTCAGTGTGGCTGGCTTTATGTTGAGGTCTTTGATCCGTTTGAACTTGAGTTTTGCACATAGTGATAGATATGGGTCTATTTTCATTCTTCTACATGTTGATATCCAGTTATGCCAGCACAATTTATTAAACATTCTTTCTTTGTTCCATTTGATATATTTTGCTTCTTTGTCAAAAATCAGGTGTTCGAAAGTGTGCGGATTAATATCCGGGTCTTCTATTGGGTTCAATTGGTCCTCCTGTCTGTTCTTATGCCAATACCAGGCTGTTTTCAGTACTGTAGCTCTGTAGTTTGAAGTCAGGGATTGTGATGCCTCCAGAAGTTCTTTTATTGTACAGGATTGTTTGGGCTATCCTGGATTTTTTTTTTTTTTTGCTTTTCCATATGAAGTTGAGTATCGTTCTTTCGAGGTCTGTGAAGAATTTTGCTGGACTTTTGATGGGCATTGCATTGAATCTGCATATTGCTTTTGGTAAGATTGACATTTTTACTATGTTAACTCTAGGGCATGGGAGATCTTTCCACTTTCTGGTGTCTTCTTCAATTTCTTTCTTCAAAGATTTAAAGTTCTTGTCATACAAGTCTTCACTTGTTTGGTTAGAGTTACTCCAAGATATTTTATGCTATTTGTGGCTATTGTAAAGGGTGATGTTTCTCTGATTTCTTTCTCAGCCCATTTATCATCTGTGTACAGGAGGGCTACTGATTTTTTTTGGAGTTAATCTTGTATCCTGCTACATTACTGAAAGTGTTTCTGAGTTGTAGAAGTTCCTTGGTAGAATTTTTGGGGTCACTTATGTAAACTATCATATCATCAGCAAATAGTGAGAGTTTGACTTCTTTTCCAATTTGTATCCCCTTGATCTTCTTTTGGTGTCTTATTGCTCTAGCTAGGACCTCAAGAACTATATTGAATAGGTATGGAGACAGTGGACAACCTTGTCTTGTTCCTGATTTCAGTGGGATCTCTGTGAGTTTCTCTCCATTTAGTTTGATGTTGGCTGTTGGCGGTTGGCTTGCTGTATATTGCCTTAATTATATTTAGGTATGTTCCTTGCATCCCTGCTCTCTCCAAGACCTTTATCATGAAGGGATGCTGTATTTTGTGAAAAGCTTTTTTGGCATGTAGTGAGATGATCATGTGGCTTTTATTTTTCAGCTTGTTTATATAGTGGATTACATTGACAGATTTTCGTATGTTGAACATCCCTGCATCTCTGGGATGAAGCTGACTCATGCTTTTGTTTTGTTTTGAGATGATTTCCTGGAGCCGAGGTTGGCCTGGAACTCACAGCAGAGGATAATCTGGAACTCCTGATCCTCCTGCCTCTACTTCCAGAGTGCTGACTGATGTTGCAGGCTTGCTCCACCATGCCCAGTTTATCCAGTCTGGGGGACTGAACCTAAACACCTCATGAGTGTTAGGCAAGCACTCTGTCAACTGAGCTACACCCTCAGGCCTCTTTTGTATTACCATCCCACAGTTACTTTAGTTATCAAGATGAAATTTAAACCTGAAGCCAGATCCCTGCCAGACTTGAGCAGGATCCAACCTGTTCCTTGAGGTGTTTCTCTATTTTGGTGGAGCTCCAGTGCAGCTATTGGTACACATTTCATTGATAGTCAAATCCTCACAGATGACCTCAAAAGAAAGAGATAGGCACAAGCTGACCCTGGACCCAGGAAGGTTTTCTCTGCCTTCCATCCCAACCCCTTGCCCTAGTAACTTCATTCCTTGTATTTTCTCATTAAACAGTTGTCAAGCACTAGTCCAGGTTCTTAAATTGTATTGGTGACAGAGAGACTCTTATCTGTGTGATGTTCACATGCTGGCTTGGAGAGACAGTAGCAGGAAGACACTTGTTAACTTACTCAGGATTGGCAGTGGCTCAGTGAATAAAGGTGGATGCTGCCAAGTCTGAGCTTGATCCCCACTTAGTGAGAAGAGGGAACGGGCTCCTGGAAGCTGTCCTCTGACCTCCATACATGTACCATGGCAGACACACACACACACACATACACACGCACAAACGTATTGCCAGGCATGGTGGCACACACCTTCAATCCCAGCACTTGGGAGACAGAGGTAGGTATATCTCTGAGTTTGAAGCCATTCTGGTCTACAGAGTGAGTTTCAAGATGCCAGGGCTACACAGAGAGACTCTATCTAAACAAACAAACAAACAACAATATCCTCCCCCCCCCAAAAAAAAACCCATCACAATATATTGTGATGATGATTTCCACTTTACAAACTCCTCCCCGTCCCATTTGGATTCACGTCCTTTCCGTCTTTTGTCTGCAAGGGATGATGGAAGATTCAGGGAAAGAGTCAGAAAGGTGGGCCATGACAACCCAAGTGGGAAATGGCGGCTTAGACCAGTGTGGCAGCATCGGCTGCTGGAAGGATGCTGGGGTTGGTGGGCACTGCCATCTCGGGTTTCAGACTCTCGTCCTCTACAGTGTGTGTCTTGTTTTCTAGACCATACTCCCTCCTTCCTGGAAGGCTGAGAGCTCTGGGCGTGTGTGCTCAATGCCAGTCCTGGGGCCAACACCCAGGGCAGAGCTCTAGTCTAGGCCACATAGACGCTGGACCACTGCCAAGGAGCGGGAGCAGGCCTTGAAATGGGGAGGGGTGGCTGCCTCTCTAAAGAGGATGTGATGGACAGTTATTGAAGGCGCTCAGCTGGGGGCTCCACTCCAGTCTTAATCTGAGCCACCCTGGAGGAACTCATAACCAGCTCTTAAGAACATGTTAAGAGTGAAGCTGGTGTGTGTGTGTTTGAGCAGAGCTTCAGACAGCTACTTAACACTGGGGCCTCCGGGGCTCTGATTCCTCCTCTGTCGCCTTGCCCTCTCTCCCTATCTGGCGTGTGTTTATCGGCCAAGTTGTTTAAACCACGCTTGTTCCCTATAAACATTTCACTTGAAATGGCACCCAGCACTCCAGAAGTGCATCCATCACAGCTGTGAGTGTACATGAGGACCATGGGGTGATGGTTCCCTAGCTCTCTCCCCAGCTCCCCACCATTCCTCCTCCCCTGGACCACATGTCTCAAGTTCCCCTTGGTGTAAGTGGCTACTGAGTGCCATGATTCTTTACAAGGCTGGGATGGCTACAGGTTCCTGGAGTGGCAGCCTGTAGAACCATTCTTTATCAAAGCTCAATAAACATACCTGGATCCTGGCTTCATTCGCACCTGGCGACCCCACCTGCTCAGTTTCCAGTGGGTTTCTTGAGGAAATAGGGAAAGGCACAGGCCTGGACTAGCATAGGGCTGTCTGCAGAGTTTTGTGTTTATAAGTCAGGCCCCAAAGAAAGCTGGCCTCTCACTGTTTCTCTGTTCCTCTGCCATATACCTCCTTGCCTAAAGTGAATGTTCTTCTTGTCGAAGTGTGGTTTGCCAGGCATTATGAGGAGAGCCAGAGTCAAGCTGAGAAAGCTACCTGACCAGAATTGGAATAGGCATGGTGAGATTCTGAGACTTGAACAGACTTCTTTATGTCCAGACCAGAGGCAGATGAATGGATTTACTGCCAGAGGACTGAAAACTCTCCCTCTGCCCTTCTTCTCAATTCCCGCCAAATCCTCACTGCTACTCTCAAGGCCCCACTGGCTTCTGTACCGGCACAGCCCCTTTCTCTAGTTCCACTTCTCCCGTCAGTGCTGCATCACGGAAAGAGGCTTCCCAAAGGCCGGCTCAGACCCTTGGGCGACGCTTCCTTCACTCCACACGTGTGATGCTGACATCAGGGGGCTCGGAGTGATGTCCCCAAAGCCCAGGTGACACCCCAGGAAGGCGGGAAGTGGCAGCACTGAGCACAGGAGAGGGGCCACCACGGATGGGAATCCATGTCTTTGGGGATCAGGTAAAGTCCCTTTACAAGCCAAATGAAGAAAAGAAGTTCTAAGGGGAGCATATGACTCCATAAAATAAAAGGCCATAATTGGGAGCGATATCTAATTTATCTATTGAATGCCTCCTACGTACTCTTTTATCACTAAGATGGACAGAATATAATTGGTGTGCTGAACGCCATCAATCTCGGGGCTCGGGCTTCCTGTGCTGGCTACACCTATTACTGTCAGATTATGACACTGTAATACCAAGATCAATGACATTTTAAATGTGCTCCAGTTACGGGCAATTGCTGACAATAAAAACAGTGACAAATTGATGAAACTTGGGCAGCGATGATCTGGTATCAAAAATAAACCATAAATAACTGCTTTCCAAACTGGGAGAGGTACCTGGGACCAAGTTAGGGGGGAAAGCCTGGGAAGAGGAGGCTCTATTCCTCGCCAGTGTCTGGGTCTCCCACAGGGAGCCTATATTCTCAGGAAACCACCCTCCAGGCAGGCCTGCGAGGCCCCAGCAGGATGATGGGACGGAAACCATCTTTGGGGAGGCCTGAGACTCCCTTTTGAGAAGATTCCCATCACCAAGACTTTCAGAAGCGTCTGTGTAGCTGCCCAGGTGGGCATGGAGGGTTTGGGGAGCAGCCTCCTCATGTCCTGCCTACACCAAGGAATGGGGCAGATGGTTGAGCTACAGAATGTGATTTAGCCAACACTAAAGCTGAGGGGACCTGACAGTCTCTCTCAGGCAGGTACAGGCTCTGTCCTCCAATCTGGCACAGAAGAACCTGAATCCAGTTTGTGCCCAACCACAAGCTGGACTTTGTTTCTCCAGCCAACCCCTCCCCGACTTGAAGTCAAAACCCTGTGTCTTAGGCTAGCTCAGCTATTTTGGATAGCTCAAGGTGGGCCTCTAATTTTTCATTTTATTTTATTTATTTATTTTTGGTTTTCCAAGACAGGGTTTCTCTGTGTAACCTCCCTGACTGTTCTGGAACTTGCTCTGTAGACCTGGCTGGCCTCGAACTCACAGAGATCCGCCTGACTCTGCCTCCCAAGTGCTGGGGTTAAAGGCGTGCACCACCACTGCCCAGTCAGCAAGCATTTCTTGTGCAACTACTCCATGCCAAGCTCTGCTCCAGGTGTCTCACAGATACTGTCATGCCCTGTGAGGAGGATTATTTTTGAAATTTTGGAAGTGAGGACAGAAGTGTAGGCACAGTGAGTCTCTTGCCTAAGAGACTCAGCCATAAGCAGCAGAGCAAGAGAGCAAGTGGGGATGCTGACACAACCCTTTTCTTTCTTTAAGATTTATTTACTTATTTTTATTTTCTGTATAGGAATGTTTTGCCTGCATGTATATCTGCATGCATAGTTCCCAGCGAGGCCAGAAGATTCCCTTGGATCTGGAGTTATAGGTGGTTCTGAGTCACCATGTCAGTGCTGAGAATTGAGCCTGGATTCTATAGAAGAATAGCCAGTGCTCTTTGCCCAGGAGCCATCTTCTCAGCCCCAATCCTCTTCAACTGTTGTTTCAACCCATTTTATAGACGACAGGAAGGCGCTCCCCAGTTTATAGTTATCTGTGGGCAGAGCTCGGCATAGCCTAGCTTTTCTGCATCTTTTAAAATTTCACCCACTTTCTTCCTAGAAGTTAAACAGTCTCCTTCTCTGGGGCTGTGGGAAGTGAAGGGGGGCTACCTTTCTCTCAGCCCAGTGTTCCAGCTGTGGCCTCCAAGAGGCAGCAGGGGTCCTGTCTGCTCCGGAGCCTCAGTAGAGAGCGAGGCTGCCTTGCAGTTGTGTGGCCTCGTGCTAGCAGTGTGCCTTTGTGTGTTTCAGGTGACTGTGAGAATTGAAACAACAGGGTGCAAATAAAAGCATCTGGCATGGAGCCTGATGCGGGGTAGAACCTCACTAAATGGTGTCCATTAGAAGGGTAGCCTGGCACAGTGGGAGGAAAGCTGAATAATTAAACAAATAGTTGGGTATTCCAAACCTTAGGAGGGTGAAGCAGGAAAGTCAGGAGTTCAAAGTCAGCATAGGCTACAGAAGAAGATCCTGTCTCTAAAAACAAAGCATGACACAGAAGTTAAGAGTGCTTGTTGCTCTGGCAGAGTGTAATGGTGTGAACGAGCATGGCCCCGTAGGCGCATATATTTGCACACTTAATCCTCAGCTGGTGGAACTGTTTGGGAAGGTGTGGCTTTGGTCGTGGTGTGTTACTGGGGTTTTGAGGTTTTGAAAACACTTACACGATTTACAGTTGCTCACTTCATACTTGAGAGTGAAGATGTGAGCTCTTAGCTCTTCCTCTCACTGTATCTCTGTCCACCATCGTGGGCTCTAACCCTTTAATAAGCCCCTAATTAAATGCTTTCTTTTATAAGTTGGCTTGGTTGAGGTGTTTCAGTACAGTAATAGAAAAGTAATTAAGACACAGAGGACCCGGGTTCGGTTCCCAGCACCCAAATGGTAGCACATGACCATCTATGACCCCAGTTCCAAAGGACTGGATGTCCTCTTCTGACAACTGTGGGCACCAGGAATGCATGTGATACACATACATACTTGTAGGCAAAACACTCATACACATAAAATAAAAAGTTTAAAAATTTAAACACAAAACAACAAAAACATACAAAAGAGGGAGTTGTTGTTCATCACACAGTCATGGCTACACACTGCCTTATCACAAATGTGCAAACATTTTCTTTCAAAACTACAGAGAATATCGTGTGATGGTGTTATATGTGTATATATTTGTGTAGCTAGGTTGGGCTTGTCCACCTCTATGTGCTTGTGTATGAGGAGGCCAGGTGTCACAATAGCCACCGTTTCTCTGAGACAGGGTCTCTCAGTGACATGGGACCCTCCAAGTAAGCTACAATGGTTGGTCCTCGGGCAGCAGGAATATGCCTGTTTCTTCTTCTCTAGCATGCCACCATGCCATACTTTTTCACAATAGTCTAAGAACTGAACTCAGATTCTCATGTTTGTGCAAAAAGTACTTTACCAACTGAGCCATCCTTCTAGCTTCACAAAGGAATTTAATAGCAAATCATTTAAACATTTTAATATTAAAGCATGTAAAATAAGGCTGGGCATGTTTGTGCACGCATTTAATTCCATCACTTGTGAGGCAGAAGCAGGTGTATCTCTGTGAGTTGTAAGTCAGGCAGGGATTCCAAATCAGTCAGGGTTACACTGTGAAATTCTGTTTCGAAAAAAAGCTAAAACATATTATATAATAATATACAAAGTTTGAATAATTTTAAGGAAAAATCACAAGGCCTCAAAAGAATTTGATCCACCAGGCATAGTGATACATACCTGCAATCCTAGAGATGGGGAGGCAGACGGACTATAGCAAGTTTGAAACCAGCCTGGTCTACATGCAGGTTTCAGGCTAGCCAGGGTCTGTACCGTGACACCCTATTTCAAGTGAGAATCATTCTTATTCTATTTTCTTATTAATGGAAAAACTCAAATTATATGTGATACAAATAGAGTATATAGCATCTTATTGTCTTTAACTAAACATGCCAGGGAGGAAGGAAGGAAGAGAGAGAGAGGAAGGAAAGAAAGGGAGGGGCTCCTGGGTCCAAGTTTATTCTCCATCCCCTAACATTAAAAGGACTTTGTGAGGGACGCTTGAAAGTCCCTTGTCATGGACAATGGATTTTTGACAAAAACCAGGGTCTCTGACTTCTTCCCCCATACATTTTTTTTTACCTTTGACAGGACGTTTACTTAGTACACATCAAGAGCCAGTAGGCTACAATCTGAAACACAAGACCATAGACTCTACTTTTAATCTTTACTTTGCGAGTATTATAACATTTGTTTATTTTGTGTGGGTTGAGGTGAGTGGGTGCGTTTGCCACCATACTTGTGTGGAGGTCAGAAGACGACTTGCAAGAGTCAGTTCTTTCCTTCCTCCATGTGGCTCATGGGAACGGATCTCAGGTCACTGGGGTCTGGTGGTAAGCACCTTTACCAGTGAGCCATATCACTCACCTCTTTGCTCCTCAAAAGAACAGTACTAAACAAACTGTGCCTCCTACACTGCTCTCGCTCAAGCTTGTCATTAAGACCATGATGTATGCAATTTTATTTAGTTGTTTGCTTGCTTCTTTTGGGGACTTTTCCAGACAAAGTTTCTCTGTGTAGCCCTGGCTTTCCTGGAACTTGTTCTCTAGACCAAGCTGGTCTCTAACCCAGAGATCCACCTGCCTTTGCCTCCTGAGTTCTGGGATTAAAGGCATGTACCATCATGTTCAGCAGTATGCAACTTCTTTTTTAAAATTTTTTTTTGAGACAGGGTATCACTATGTAGTCCTGACTAGCCTGGAATTCACTCTGTACATCTGGCTGGCCTTGAACTCACAGAGCTCTGCCTGTCTTTACCTCGTGAGCATTGGGATTAAAGGTGTGTGCTAACATGCCTGGTACACATGCAGTTTTAACTTCAGATTCTATTGCTAACTCCTTTTTAATAATTACTGGCTAAATCCAAGTCACCAACTAACAGACATACTTCATAGACAATCACAAAGGAGCTTGGAACTCTTTTGGATTCTTCAGGAAAATCTCCAAAGCTGTCTGTAACTTGGATGCTTTTAAGTTTTACGGTTATGGGGGAACCTCAAGATCCACCCTTCTGTTCTGATGGTCCTCTCCAGTCCTCTGTGGCCTTGGGTCTCTATGGTTTCTAAGGGGTCTCTGTGGTCTTTGGGCTGCCCAGAAGCTTTCATGCTTTGAATTGTGCCCACACCAGCCCTGAACCTCTGAGAATGACTGCAGGACATACACACCCAGGGCTTTGTTACCAAACTCACTAGGTATTGCTTCCCTGACTACACCCAATGAGAAATAACCCTGGCTAGCTGAGCAAGTCACGTGACTGCATTCGCTGTTGCTCCTACACTACTTTAAGGTACAGGCCTACGTGTGCTGATGCTTGGAACGCTACTCAATATGAGGGTGCAGAGAAGCAGCACTTTTAGGCTATATTTCTGTGTTAAAATTAGAAGCCTGAGAAAGTCAGCATGGAGAAACTGGCTACAGCCTTCTCTGCTCAGACTTTTGTTGACTGTACAGGTTGGATCCAGAGAAGAGCCTTTCAGGATTTAAAGGCAGGAGAAACAGAGTTCAAGATTTATTTTCAGGAGAACCCAGGGATGAAGTAAGAATATGGTCATGAGCCATAGCCAGAACTCAAATAATTATAAATCCATACTTTGGGATGTTCAAGGAGAAGCCAGAGGTGGGACAAAGACGTGGAGTGCTGGAGGTCGGGAAGCCAACGCTATGGGCAATGCTGGGGCCCAGGAAGCCAGCCAGTGCTGTGGGCAATGGGAAGGAAGGAGATGGAGAGACCTGGGGTCACAAGCAGGAGACAATTGACAGAGGGCGCGCAATGGCCAGTCCTGGACAGAGTATGTAGAGATTTGAGTAGCTTGCAAGGATTTTGTTTTGTTTATTTGTTTTTGCAGAAGGCAAACTTCTGAGCTAGGGTCAGAGTGTTGGGTCTCAGAAGCAAAGCATCTGTATTTCAAATGCTTCCCTGAATGAGAGACTAGATCGGTCGAGAAGAAGTCTCCAGGACTATCTTGCTGATGAATACAGAATGTGAGCCAAATTGGGGATGTGGGCGTCTGACAAGGTCTTTATGATTCTAGAATCACTTATTACCCATTCCTCCTCCCCCTCTGGTCTGCCCTGGCTAATGGGCTGCAGGCACCTACTGACAAAGGGCATCAAATACTTCTATGTGGGTGCAAATGCTGGGCCCCACAGCTGTCCTCCTGGGAAAGGTGAACTTGGATTTGGTTTGTGGATCAAGTATCATTTTGCCCCCCAGAAGTACTAAATCTTCCCTTCATGCCATCTCTGGGTCCACCTGGAGCCCAGGAAGCCCACTGACATCAGTGAGTCTGCACAGCCGAGCCTTATCAGTTCATCTTCCAGGCAGACCATTTCCCCTGCTAAGGCTCTCCTCCAGAGGACAGGGATGTAGCTCCATGAGTCATACTGGGCTAGCAATCTGGGGCTTGTCCTGGATCTCTCAGCTGGATAAGCTTCTCTGTCAGCAAACACAGGGGCATCTTCAATGAGGTTGTGGGCTCTGTTCATGGTGCTGAAAAGCAATTTGTACACCACAATCCCGCCCCCACAGGGTTCTGTAGGTGAACTGGGGTGCCAGCTCTTCTGAGTGTCAACCCCCCACCAACTGTCACCTTGAATGCCCTGCTTAGAAGCCATAAGCTTAGTTTTGTCTTTGCCCACATTCTGCCACAAAATTCAAATAAAGAATTTTTTTAAGTGAAAAAAAATTTCTCTGAATTGTAGCAGTTGGATGGCTTTTAGAATGCTCTGAAGCAATCTGTTATTCTTGGATACACTTACGTATTATAAATATGGAAGCATGGCTGGGAGAACCAGCCCAAGTTCATGATGGTGATGCCTCTGGGCAGGAGACAAATATACTGGAAAGGAAGACAAAGGGGACATTTATCTGAAATGTTTTATTTTGTTTTGAAAACTCAAAACAAAGAGCTGATGAAACATTATCAACAGTTTGACAAAACCTGAAGACTGGATAACAAATACAAGAGAACTAAATTGACCTGTTTTCTGTATTGTGGGGAAAAGTTCGTCTCAAAACTGTTATCAGCAAGGGGAGGAAGGGAAGAATAAGGCCCTCCACAGAGCCCTCCCTTCACTAGCCTTCTCCCATAGCCCAGTCCTGAGGCAGTTGTGAGTAAGACAGAGAACTGATAAGCTCATTCCTGGCTAGCTAAGCATGGTAGAGCTTCCCTGCTGGAGTGGGAAGGACAGCTTTAGGGTAGTCTTAGCCACCCTGTGACTAGAAGTAAGAAGTCAGCCTAGGCCTAGTTGGCCACAAACTCCTGGATGGACACTGAACATGTACTCCAAGTCTAGGGTAGAGCAGCCTTCTCCCTGTCACATGGTAGATGATGCCCATGTCCTTTGTGGAAGATTAGGAGGAGTCTCCTCTGTGTCATCGTGCAGCCCTTTCACTTTATATGCCCTGCCCAGGGCAAGTGCCCTTTACCGTCAATAACCCTAGATTCCAGACACTTTTTTTGTATCTTCTATGATGCTCAATAGGCACAAGGTAGAAGACCTGTCTTCTTGGTCATTATTGTACCTCTAGCTACTGGATGAAGGCAGGGAGTCCTTCGTACTCTTTCTTTCTAAGAGATGACAGCCAAGCAAGGAGTCTGTCGTTCCCATAGACTATGTTGATGTCCTTTATGCTCTGATTACTTGGTTCTTTGTGTTTACACTGCTGGTGTCTGGGCTCCCTGTCCCCCTCTGGTCGGGGTAAGAGGAGGAGTCTGCTCTTTCTCCATCCCCCAACACTATCAGGAGAATGAATGTCACACTTTATTGACCATCTACTCAAAGCTTCTAGTGGTACAAGGGGAGAAAACCCAGTCCCACAGTACTGGTGTCCTTCCATTGCCAAGGACAGGAAGACTCTTCTGGAGAAGGGTGCCACAGGCTTCGTGCCTGCTCATTTCACCTCCACCTTCATTGAAGGTTTCACTGTCTACCTTGAATGTTCCATTCCCATACACATCCTATCTATTCTCAGGAAAATTTGTTATATTCAAAGCATTTGCTTCTCAACTGAAACAAAACATATAATCTATCCTACCTTAGAAATTATGTTTCTCCAAACCCAGATTCTTCTCCTCCAAGAAGTTCTCTTACACTAAACTCAACATGTTTTAATGTTCAACCCCCCTCCCATTCCTGCAGCACTTAACAGTCCATTCTTGTCCTCTGTGCTCTTGAAATGTATGTTGTATCCCATTAAACTTGATATCTAAGCACAAAGAATTTAAACAAGTTTTATAGATAATTATCACAAGTTGACACCAAGAAAGCTACGTATTAAGAAGTTTTCTCCTCTCCTCTCTCGTCTTCGGTTTACCATAGATTTCATTGTCTTGGGAGTTGGCAGGGTGCTTGCCTACCATGCACAAAGCCATGGGACTCGCACCCAGCACTGCATTAACTGTGCTGTCAGCATCAGTAATTCTAGCACTTAGATGGAAGCAGGAAGATCAGAAGTTTCAGGTCATCTTCAGCTACTGAGTGAATCTGAGACCAGCCTGAGCTAAGTAAATTCTTTTTTTTTTTCTAAGTAAATTCTTGTCTAAAAAACATACACAGCAGAACTGAATTTTTCAGGTGGATAATTGCTGGCTCCATAACACAAGAACAGAATTTAACTTCTCCAAAAACTTTTGAATAAAAATCAGTACCTGTAAGTTCTCGGGAATAAAGACCATGTCTTTTATTAGTATAGTTTCTCCAATCCCTCCACTGTATTATGTTTGCTTGGTTTTCTGGGCGGTGGTGGTGCACACCTTTAATCTCAGCAGAGGCAGAGGCAGGAGATCAGCCTGGTCTACAGAGTTCCAGGACAGCCTTGGCAACACAGAGAAACCTTGTCTCAAAGAAACAAAGACAAAGGAAACCAAAAGTTTGCTTGTTTTAAACAGTGAGGGGTGATTTGAGAATTTAGGATCGTGGTCCACTGAGAACTCTGAGGTTTTTTTTCAAGCCACTTATAGCCTGCCAGGGGACACAGACAAGGGAAGAACTGCTCAGTGTGGCCCTTGTGGAGTGCGTTCTCCAGACCCCAGGACCCAGGCTAGGGGCAATGGGAGCCGAAGGGCCTGGGACAGAACTGCATGCTGAGCTGGTGGTTGAGGGCAAGGTTGGCAGAGAGGAAAAGAAGGGAGTTTGGGTCAAGGCCAGAGTGGCTCCCCAGGGAGCGCTCGGAGCGGGCAGCCTGACGTCGCTCCATCCGTCCCGCCTGACGGATGGGTCTGCCGCTCATAAGCAAGCTGTTGGACCAGGCCTCTGCCAAGGCCAAACAGAGGCGCTTCTTTGTGCGCGGCTCCGCACGTGGAGAGTGGGGCGGGCCGGAAAACCGAGCCGGTGATGGGGAAAACAGACGTAGGAGAACCACAGCCACGGGGTTCACAGGAAGCTCCTGCTGGCCCAAACCTGGCCTCGGCGTGCCAACCGCCGGGAGTCGTCCTAGAGGCTCATGGAATGCCTGGGGGCTGCTGGCGGGAGCAGACAGTCAAACGATGGAGGAGGCCTGGGGGAAGAGCTCCGTGGCTGGCTCAGTAGCAAGCCGTCAGACCTTTTCACCTCTCGCGCCGATCCCGTCCACCAACGGCCCAGATCGCTATGTCCCAGATCCAGACCCCGGTCCGGGATGCTGCGCTATTGGTCCCTGGCCCGGCTCCGACCCCACCCGGCAGCAGCCTCCCCCTCAGCGTTAATTAAAACTTGCTAGATGGAGAGGCTGGCGCGGGCGGCTTCGCTTTATTTGCAGCATCTTTCATGCTGCTGACGATCGTAAAGGGCTTTAATATTGAAATATGGGCCATTTTCCCAGCTCCAGCCCTCGCCGCGCGCTCCTCGCACCCCCACATTCAACCACCCCGCGCTTGATGAAAGAGCCCCTGCAAATCCATTAAGAAGAGATAATTGAAAACTCCGGGGTAATATTTAAGGCCGCGCGCCTGGCGGGGCGGAGGGCCCCCTGAGCCCGCAATACCAGGCAGTGCCCGCCCTCGCCCTCGCCCTCGCCAGGCTTTGCATTCTTGTTCTCAGCAGCTATCTGTGGAAGGTGCCTGGGGACTCCCCACCACAGAGTGACAAGGATGGCCCAGGAGCAGGGGCACTCAGCTGAGTCTCCAGTGTTGATCAGATCAGATGCACCTATTTAGATGCATCAGATGGCCCTTCTTAGAACCCCAGCCCCAGATTCCTTTCTTGGCCACAGTGGCCCTCTGCTCTGGATCCCTGGGAAACTACTGATATCCCTTCAGATCAGCCAACACAAGCCAAAGTGAGAGTCCCACATGGGTGGGCGGGGGTCGGTATCTGCCAGAGAGATTCTTGCTACCTCTGTAGTAGGCACTATAACAGGCACTGAATGGTGAGGCCCCGGGGTTATAATATTGTTCCCTCATGTCTGCTTATGTATCTTTTTAACCTTTCACAACAGATTTGTAGAAAGCAGCACTGTATATCTTCCTGTATGCCTCCCTTTCCCATAATGCAGCCCGCCTGTGGTCTTAAACGCAGTACTGCCCCTGAGCACGTGGTGTGGTCACCGTTTACAGAGACTGCCCTTCTACATGGCTGGGGCAGGTTGTTTTGGTTTTGTTGTTGTTGTTTGTTTTTGGTTTTTGTGGTTTTCCGAGACAGGGTTTCTCTGTAGCTTTGGAGCCTGTCCTGGAACTAACTCTTGTAGACCATTCCAGCCTCGAACTCACAGAGATTCGCCTGCCTCTGCCTCCCGAGTGCTGGGATTAAAGGCATGTGCCACCACCGCTTGGCTATGGGTTGTGGCATCTTGGGAACAGGGATCAAGTCTAATTTCCCTCTTTCACCTCAGTTTCTGGCCCATCACCAGGCACAGAACATGTGCTCAGGGAACTTCATTAAGTTGGCTGATGTCCATATCCCCAGAGATCTCCAGGATTTCAACACTGGCCTGTAGTACTTGGGGGAGGGTGAACCAGAGAGGAGGAGGAGCATCTGGGAGGCCAGCTAGGACTGGCTTCAGGATATTCTGAGGATGGAAGAGGAAAGATGACCCTGTTCAAGACAAGTTTGAATCCATCAAGCTTAGGAATCCATCCATTTGTCTCCATCTGGGTTCTTTGTGGGTATTTCTCCACAATATTTGACTTACCTTTCAGTTGGTCACACTCCGTGCACTTTCTCTCTGTGTGTGTGTACATGCTTATATAAATATGCATACCATATGTGTATTATTGTGTGGAAAGGAAGAGAAAAGTGTTTTCTTGAAGCACTGCCCTGCAGAACACATGGGTGGGTCAAGCCTTCTCACCGATGTCCAGTGCCCCCATCAGAATCTTTCCTTTGTGCTCCCGGACTCCTAACATGGGACCTAACACCTGACTAGAGATGGCCCTCACAGATGGCACCATGGAGGGCAAGAGTGCTCTGGCATCTCTATCTCTAACCCAAGGGCTCTAGCTAGAACCATGAAATGCTAGAGAAGCGAGATGAAAGGACTCTGGATTCAGTCCCTCTTAGTAGACATTGAGTAGCTGTGGTCTAGAAAGGGTCTGGAAAAGTCCCTGGGCCACAAAGTCAGTGACTCCCAGCAGGTCTGTGGAAGTTGTGGAGTTAAAGTCCCAACCTTATCAACTCACTCCAGGAGTCCACCACCCACATGCAGGGGCTTGCAGTGGAGTCACAGGGCATCAATAGGTCAGGAAAGTGAGGCTCCCAAGCTAGTGTTAACCGGTTCTAATTCCCTGTCCTTTGCACATTGCTCCACTGTCACACGTATCCCTTTGCTCTGACCAAATGCACAGCAATGAGGTCTGCTTGCCTGACACTTAGGCCCTATCCAGTGACCATTTGCTTTCAGAGGTCTTTTCCTTCTCAAATTCCTCCTCCTACCCGAGGTGGTGGTATACTTTGTCCCAAAAGCAAGGTAAGGATAGTCCTATCCTGGCCCTGGGCTCCAGGAGCAGAAGTCATACACAGCCTGGCCTCCTGAATAGCTTGTGCTGATTCATGGCCACCAAACCGCAGCCATAAATCCCCAAGTCTCAGCTCATAACCATTAACAAGCGATTGGGCTCATCAGGACGCCTTTATAAGACTTGGGTCAGGTAAAGGGATCGCCTGAGGTCAGGAACAAGAACTCTCCTGCCAGAGGCGTCCCCACCACTAAAGCACAGTTGGATCCTTTTCACTTACAGCTGCAGGCAGAGGTGGGGTAAAGAAGGGTGCTCAGTAATCATGAGTACCATCTTCCATGGTGCTCATACCCATGGAAGAAAAGGATCATGGATATGGACAGCCTCAGCCAGCCCACAGGTTTAGGGTTGGAGACACACCTATGTACACACTTGCACACTCACGTGCACTCAGTCAGGCAGGTGTGCACTTACCCATATACACTGTGAGGTATATTCTTATAATCTTGATAGCATTTAAAATCACCATTAAAACAAACTTATAGGCATGTCTGTGATGGGCTTTCCAGATTAGGTTAGTAGATATGGGAAAACACATGCTAAATGTGGGTGTCACCATTCCATAGCCTGGAGATCCTGGGCTAAATAAAAAGGAGAAAGCCAGCTGAGTACCGGCCTTCTTCACTCTCTGTTTCCTGGCCACAGATACAATGTGACAGCTGCCTCAACTATGACTTCCCTGCTATAATGGCTCTCCAAATTAAGCCAAAAGAACTCTGTCTTCCTTAAGTCACTTTCGTCGGATACTTTGTCACAGCAATGAGAAAAGAAACTGATACATATAAACCATACAGCACACGGAGACACGTGTAAAAGCACATGCACCTCCTAGACCTGACTCAGATTAAAATCTAGAGCCTTGGTCCTTGCCACATCAAGTATCCAAAGTCTCTGACCCACCGTTAAGATGTGTGATCTAGGTCAATGGTCTTCACCCTGAGGATCCATTTTAGAGACAGGTTCATTCAGTAGCTCTAGGGTGAGGTCTGACATTGTATTTTTAAAAGCTTCCAGGCAAGGTCAGAGCCGCTGAGATTATAAACAATGACCTCAGCATTGAAGGGAATTTTCTGAACTTGGAAGTGATGTAGTGTGAGGTTTGGGGAAGCGGCCCCTCTACTCTGCCAGCCAAGGAACTTGAGTACATTGCAGCTGGCTGAGCCATTTCAGGAATGCTGTATTCCAGCCTTCCTGTATCTTCTGCTCCCTCTTAAAGTCTGAACCCAGCTGGGCATGGCAATGCACCTCTGTAATCCACTCACTGCAGCAACTCAAGTAGAAGGATTGTTAATTTGTGGTTAGTCCAGGCTATCCAGCAAGACCCCATCTCTGGGCCAAAACAGCCCTTACTCTGAGGCGGTTTCTCTGGCACCCAGCTTAGTGGTTCTTCACCACTCCACTCTGTGATTGCTTTAGCCCTCTGCCTGTTCGGTGCCACAGCTGCCTGTGTCTTGATTTCTCATGCTCATTCCCTTTGAGGGATGGGGAAGCTCTTGGGTCTAGGTAACCAACTGGTCCCATTGGTGTTGGATCGTGTGATGGGGTGGGGGAGGATTCTGGAGAGAGAAGTCCTGCGGGTAGCAGCAGGTGCAGGCAGGGCTCGCCAACCCTGATATGCAAGAGTAGGTCCAGCCCTTGGCCCATGGAAGGACCTTCTGGGATTCATCCTATCCTCTGCTTGGGAAATTCCTACTGAGCCTCCATTACCTTGGTATTATTCTGGGCACCAAGTTCATAGTCAGGAGCACAGTGGCTTCCAGTCCTGGCCTGAAGGTGCATTTCCTTAGGATACAATGGCATGAGGCTAGCGTGGTGAGGAATGTGATGGCGGGAAGCACCCCAGGAATGATAGACATCCAGAACCTTAGTGGGCAGGGTCCTTTCTTTTCAGTTCTCAGAATGCCCAACTTGTCTCCTGAACATCCCTGCATCCCCTCCTCTAGCCCTTTAAGAGGGTGTCAAGTCTCAAAGCAGAGGAGGTTCTGGGCACACAGCCTGAGCTTGCCAAAGTGTGTGTGTGTGTGTGTGTGTGTGTGTGTGTGTGTGTGTGTGTGTGTGTGTGTGTGTGTGTATGTGTGTGTGTAGCTATAAATCAATCCTGGCATGCCTTTGGCAGGGGTCTGTCCTCTGAGCTGCCCAGATGGCGGGCAGGCCTGGGACTCTAGGGATAGTCAAACACTCAAGCTGGAGGAGGGAGGCAAACAAAGTGGGACACAGCTGGTTCTTGGGTTTCCAATCACAGATGTACACCTCTATCTATGAGTTTAGGGGCAGGCAATATGCCAGGGTTCTTTCCCTCCAGTTATAGGGACCTTCAAGGCTGGCTGGCATGGTCTTTTAAGGTCATTGCCCCGTCCCTGCCAGCAACCCAGGCCTCAGAGACATCCCTGAGTCCAAAGGTCATCGACAGGCACTTGGGGTCTGTGTACCCGACCTAGACATTCTGCCTGTGGTTTAACTATCTTCTCTCTTGCTGTAGTTAAAAGTCTTCCCCTCTGTGAAGAACAGCAGCTCTGCACTGGGGAGGTCTCAAGGCTGATGTGTCCCTTCTATTTTCGCTGTCGGCCTCCCAGGAAAGCAATGCACAAAGATTTCTGCAGGTCAACTGGGGAGGGAGAATGGAGCACTGCCTTTTGGGGGTTGCCTTCCTCAGCCACCCTCACAGGTGCTGTGACAGAGAGAACACTACCAGAGGGTAGTGACAATCTCAGCACCCCAGCCCAGAGTGGGCTCAGTGAACTTGAGGGAACCAGAAAGGAAGCCTTGCTCTAGGCCTGCCTAAGCATGGCATGAAGGAAGTTTGCAGTCACCCACAAAGAAGTCAGCAGCTGGGTGCCCTTGCACCTTGCTCCCAAAAGCCAGCTATGCTTCAGGAGCAGTGAGAAGCTTCCAAGCCAGAGGGCAGGAGAGTTCCCACCTGTCCTTGTCCTCAAGTGCTCCATGAAACTGGAATTCACAGGTCCCCAGAGATCCAGCTTCATACTCTTCTTGGTACGGAGAAGGAAGGCAGCAGAAACCCAGCCTATCTGGCATGGAGCACAGAGAAGGTGGGAGGCAGCGGGGGCTTCTGGGGCTCTCCTTTCTAGAGTCCTGTTTGGGCCTATTCCAAAGAATCTCCTGAAGTTTAAACTTCTGCCTTATCTCAGTTGGTTCTCTTGGCTAACTCTTCATTCTCCTGGGATGGCTGATCTGACTGCCAGAATCATTTGCTGCCTCTAATTTGTGTTTAAACGAAGATTTTTACAGGCAGGGGCTCAACTCAATGTGCTATTCCAGCGCACCTGCCTGCAGCTTGGAGAACCTGGGGCCCTGGGAACCTCTGCGCCTATCTTGCATCTAAGCTGACCCTTGACCCCAACAGGCATGCATCTTCTTGTGGTGCTGTTCAAAATGACACGCCTACCCATAAGGGTTCCCCTATTTTCAGGATCTGGGGTGACTTCCCTGATCTCAGAATCCTGGGAATAGCCCAAGAAGTAGGAGACAGGAGCAACATGAAGCTACATTTAAAATACTGGGTTTGTTTGTTTGCTTAAGTTTGATTTGATTTCATTTGTTTGAAACAAGGGTTTCTCTCTGTTACTCTGGCTGTCCTGGAATTTGCTCTGTAGACCAGGCTGGCCTTGAACTCACAGAGATCAAACTGCCTCTCCCTCCCAAGTGCTGTGATTAAGGGGGTGCCCACCACTGTCCAGCTAAAATAGTTTTTAACATTTATGTTTTGCATGTGTATATGTGTGAGAGTGTGCAAATGCCACAGTGTGCATGTAGTCACAATGAGGTCCAGAGCTGCTTTCCTCCTTCAACCATGAGGGTTCCAGAAACAGAACCTGAGTCCTTAGTTGGGGACAGGATTCAGGTCATTAGGCTTGGCAACAAGCACTTTTCTTTACCCACCGAGTCATTTTATCTTCCTAGCACTACATCTAAATTTTTTAAAAGCTGGGCAGTGGTGGCACACACCTTTAATCCTGGCACTCAGGAGGCAGAGACAGGCAGATCTCTAAGTTCAAAGCCAGCCTGGTCTACAGAGTGAGTTCCAGGACAGCCAGGGCTACACAGAGAAACCCTGTCTGGAATAAATGTGTTTTTAAAGATTTATTTAATGTATATGAGTGCTTTGTCTACATGTATATATGTATACATGTGCACCACATGCATGTCTGGTGCCCACAGATGTCAGAAAAGGGTGTTAGATCCCCTGGAACTGGGATGGTTGTGAACTAGTGATGCTAGAGACTGAAACCCAGCCCCTGTAAGAATGAAGCATGTTCTTTCCCACTGAAGCTGCATTTTAAAAGAGATTTATTTCTTAGTTTTTATTTATGTGTACTTGTGTGTTTGTGTATATGTATGTGCACGTGTGCAGTTACTCCCAAAGGCCAAAAGAGGGTGCCAGACTCTGTGAGCCATGGAATATGAATGCTAGAACACTAGGAACTGAACCCAAGTCCTCTGGACCTCACCAAGTGCTCTTCACTGCTGAGCCAACTCTCCAAATGGCAAAGGCTGCATTTTCTTTCTTTCTTTTTTTTTTGGGGGGGGTGTTTCGAGACAGGGTTTCTCTGTAGCTTTGAAGCCTGTCCTGGAACTAGCTCTGTAGACCAGGCTAGACTCGAACTCACAGAGATCCGCCTGCCTCTGCCTCCCGAGTGCTAGGATTAAAGGCGTGTGCCACCACCGCCCGGCTAAGGCTGCATTTTCTTAGCACTTGTTCTCAATCACCCTACTGTGGACTCCAGGCCTGCACCATAGGCCTGTGGATAGGTGCAATCCTCAGTGGGAAGCTCGAGGCACAGAGAAATGGACATTGTGTCCAAGACCACACAGCTAGGCGGAGGTAGAGCCCAGGCTCCAGCTGCGGTAATCTGGTTCCAGATCTCTGGTGCTGTGCCAAAGGATGGTACTTGAGCCAAAATTTGTCTGTCTCCCTTCCTGGTCCCTCGCCACAGGTGGGGCTTGTGTTTACCCCTGAGGCACTAGCCCTCCTGTTGTGTGCTCCTGTGTCTTCCCACTACAAAATGAGAAAAAGAAACTTGGAGGAAATTGAAGAAAATATCAATGAGATGCTTATCAGAGCACAGGTTCTAGGGAGCTACCGGGTTCCTCCTGTGGTCTAACCACAAGCCTTCCTGCTATATTTCTTCTTTCTGTTTTCAAGTAGCAGCAATAATTCTTCATTACTTAATGGGAACCACTAGGAGAAAGCTGGACATGGTCATTCACCAATCCCTGCTGTCTCTCAGGAGTCTTGGAGAAGAATAGTAAAGTTGGGCTGGCCTGGACCGCCTGTCTCCTCCCCATCTATATCCAGGCAAGCCACTCACATTCCAACATGAAAGAAGACAGGTTAGGCTCTACAATGAAGAGCTGAAGGAGATAAGAATTCTTAAACACTAGAGAGGAGCTGAGGATGTGGCCCAACTGGTAGAGCGCTTGCCTGATATGCTTGAAGCCTTGGGTGTTACCCCAGCACCACAGGAGCCCAGAGGTGGATGCACCTGAACATTTGAACAATTAGGAGTTGGAGGCTGGAGAATCAGGAGTTCAAGGTCAAGCCCTCTAGAATCTACAGTTCCAGATACCCCTGAAGTTGCTCAGTGGCTGGCCACGTAGCCAGTTTTCTCCCCGCTGTGCTGTATAAATACCCACTAAATGTGCAGTGCCTCATCCACTCTTCTTAGCACCTTGGGGACAGCAGTGGCTTCACTGCTCAGCAGCTTCCCTACACACTCTTTCTCCTGATAAATCTTGATCCACACTAGCAGCTGAGATACTCCTGGCTGGAGCCACTGCCAAGAGATGAGGAGAGAATGACAGTGCCAAGGAGGCAGCTGAAGGATCATCGCCCTGGGAGCCACAGCTTGGCTTTATTTTTCTAATGGGCCATAAAGACTAAGGGAGGCAAGGGGAGGAGGGCCTGCCAGCCTATCTACAGTTCCCAGATGCTATGGCTGCCCCAGGAACACCTGGGGAAGCAATTCCTTATAGACTAAGGCCAGGCCTTGGGCACAGGTTGCCTGCTTGCTGGCTCTGTGACCTTGGGTAAGATACTGGAGATCTGTCCCTCAATTTCCCCATTTTAAAAGTGTGAATAGTAATGGTAGCTACTTTGTGTGGGCATAGAACAGAGACAAGTTAATAGCTACAAAATATTTGGCGAGCTGGCTATGGTAATGTATACCTGTAATTCCGGCACTTGGGAGATGGAGCATGACAGTCAGGAATTCAAGGCAAACCTCAGTTATACAGTGAGCTTGGGGCCAGCCTGTGCTAAATGAGACTCTAACTCAAAAGGAAAAATTGGCAGGGCCTATGGTCCATAGTAAGCCCTGCATAAATGTCACTGTGTAAAATTAAGCAAGATAGATAGGCTGTACCCTTATGAACTCCTTTGTATAATCTGCCTTGGCTCTCTTTTATGTTTGTTGTGAGGAGTGAAGTCATACAAATAAAAATAACATGTTCAATAGCTGTGTGTCATCCAGAGCATGTTGGAAACCCGACTGAGCAGGTGCCAAGGACACTGGGCAATCAGCCCTGTTATGTGAGGACATAGCTGCTTCCACACCAGCAGCTCTCTGGGTCCCTGATAAAATCCAGCCCTCTTCATAATGTAGCTCAGCGAGTGTTAGGACAAAGCCCAGGAAAGGCCACAAACTGGTCCTCCCATCCTCACCTGAGGCAGGAGTAGCCACTATACAGTGAAGGAGGAGCCCAGTGCAGCCCAGCTGCTCTGGGCAGAAGGGAGGAGGCTGGGAGGGCCAGGATGGAGTTGTAGTCAGTTATTTCTTAACTTTAAAATGTTGAGATGGTTCAGCTGGTAAAGGCACTTTATGCCAAGTCTGGCAACCTAAGTTTGATCTCATACAGTGGGTGGAAGAAGAGAATGGCTCCTGCAAGTTGTCCTCAGACCCCCGCACATGTGAGCATGTGTGCACACACAAAGACATACTCGATAAATGTAAAGGGAAAACTAAAATGGGCTTGGAAGGTAGAAGGTGGGTCGGCAGCATGGCTCAGTTGGTAGGACAGCATGCAAGAAGCCCTGGCTTCCATTCCCAGTGCCACATAGACCAAGTGTCTTGTTGCACACCTGTAATCTCAGCACTTGGTAGGTAGAGACATGAGGATCAAAAATTCAAGGTTCTTCTCAGTTACAATGTCAGAATTCCAGGCCAGCCTGGGCTATATGAAACTCTGTCTTAAAAAGAAATGAAAAACAGATCCCTAAATACCTTGGTGCACAGCTGGTTGGCCAGTAAATAGCAGCTATTATATAGATAGCATTTTGTGCTCTCAGCACCCGCCTTCATGAAGAGGTAATGCTGATTTCCAGACTAGAAAAGAGGTGGTAACAGTTAATTTCCAGAGAGCACGGAATAAATCCCTCATCCACTCATTCAACAAATGCAACCTGGCACTGTTTGGCCCTTTGTTGGCATCTTGCTGTTCCCACTAGCATATCAGGGTTGGTGCAGGTAGGACAGAGTCTGGTGCTGACAGAAGAAGTGAGCCAAAAGAGGTGAGGTGGGGACATGGGGCAGGAGACCTGGACTCTGAAGAAGCCACACCTTCAAGAACTTGACTTTCCTTTGGCCCAGGAGCCTCCACAGGCTTTCTTTGCCAGTAGCACACTGGAGACAGAGGATTACGTGGAATCAAGCTCAGGGAAATGTCCCGTTTATGCTGGCTCTGAAGCTGCAGGAGAGGGGTCTGAGGACAGCACGGGGCCAAAAGGGAGAGGCTAGAGAAAGGAGCCAAAGGACCTTCTCAGCAATTCAACGCAGGGAGAAGCACTAGGGCCAAGGACAAAGGCCTAGCTTCCATGGAAACTAGAAGCTCCCACATATGAGTCAGGCCTGTTCCTGGGCACAGACCTCATTCTAGATGATTAAAACTGCCTAGAGACAAAAAGAGAGAATCACAATATCTGGACATGGGAACAACCCAAACGCCCAAGGACTGATGAATACACTCGAAATGTGGTGTGTCTAGTGTGAAGACAACTCAGCCATGAGTAGGAACGGAAGATGGATATGTGCCGTGACACACAAACACCTCTGAACCAAGGAAAAGGAGCCAGTCACAGCACAGGAAGTCATTCCTATGGCAGTCCTAAGGAAGACAAGACATTGAGGTAGAAAGCAGTTCATTGGCTGCTCAGGTTGGAAGGGATACCAGTGGGCAGGAGGCTACCTCTGAGGGGGTGACAATGTCCTTCAATTGATTGTTCTGATGGTTGCACACGCCCATGAAAACACAAAAGCCATGACCTGTCCGTTCCAAGTGCGGCTGTGCTCTGTGTGAGTTACACCTTAGGAAAGTTGTTTTACAATGAGCATCAGGGGAAAGGGGCCTCTGAGATGAAGCAGAAAGGCTGAGGTCAGAAACAAAGGCCAGGCAGTGCTATCCTGGCTGCTCCCCAACTCCCAGACTGCATCTCCCACAGCACTAGCTGTGGGAGTCCCCAAGCCATGCCTGCGGAAGATAAATTGACCCCTCAAGGTCTGGGGCTGGGTCCCTTCTCCCCTGACAGCTCCCTTTCTGTGTTTTTTCTGGCACAAGAAACACACTGTCTTCTTGTATAAATAGGGGGATTGATGGCAATTTCCCTTTCTCCTTCCTGGTGGGCTAAGAGGTGGGGCCAAGGGGAAGAAGGAGCCCTGGCTTCCAGATAGAAATATGCAGTCCCTACAGAGGGACTGAGCCTGCTCTGGCTCTGGCCCCAGCCTTCCTAGCACTTGAGCATATGGTAACAAGGGGGATGGAGGAAAGGTACACACCACTCCTCCTCAGGGCAGAGAGCCAACAGAAGGAGCTGGGAGCCAAGGAAACACAGACACCACCCTACTTCATTCTAGATGATCCAGGCTGTCTAGAGACAGGAAAGAGAGAATCATAGCTATTGGAGGTCTGGACCAGTTGCTGCTGTTTGGTTCTTTTGCATTACAAGTCAGTGCCAGCATGCCTACCCCTTTTCTTTAGTAAACCTTACACAGCACCCCAACATGTAAAGTGAATGTCCCCTGTGATTCTTGATGGAAATTCAGGGATTCCTGGGCCCATGTAGTTAACTGTCAGGGGATGACCTAGTCCAGGTTGCCCTCTAAGGTTCCCTCCAGTTCTGACCTAAGGAGTGGATTTGACCCAAGGTGAAGAGTGTACCCTGACATGATGGTACACATCTGTAATACCAACACTTGAGAGTTTGAGTCAGGATGATTATGAATTCAAGGCTAGCCCAGACTACATATCAATACGCCTCAAAGATTATCAGGCCTGAGGGCTCACAACTCCAATTTTATCATTTGGGAGGCTGGGCCGGGGGAACTGAGACAAATGCGAAGTCAGCCTGGGATGCACGTTGAGCTGCAGGCCAGCTCGTGTTACAGCGTTAAGACTCTATCTCAAACACCAAAACCAAAGCAAAACCCAAATAAAAAGTGCAAGTCAGCTCTGCTACCTACAGTGTGTTCATTGGCACATCACTTCCTTTCTTTAAACCTTATCTGTGAGTTGAAAAGTATAATACTTTCTCAGAGAGTTGTCAGGAAGACTATACAGGCTTAGACACTTTAGCCTAGTATTTGGCTCAACAAATGGCATCATTATCATGATCCCACCTTGGGTGTGATCTTTAACATGGGTTCAAGTCAGAAGATGTGCTATGAGAAAGGGTATAGGAAGGCTGATCAAGAAAGGTTTCAATAAAAAAAAAGGCCTCAAGCAGCAGCCTAGGAAACAGTATCTGTCATGGAAACGACAGCAGAAGGGGCAGGCAGAGTGCACTCAGCTCTCCTCCATCTGTCCCCTGGGGACTTGGGTTCTCCATTAGGGACCGACCGCTTATGCACTGTCCAGCTTCCAGCCAGACCTCATCTCAGTATCTATCCAGGACATGAGAAATGGGACATAAAGAACTTACTATGCACTCAGACTTTGAGGACCTTACTGGGCTCTTGTTTCCGCTGGCCACACCTGACAGAGGTGCTGGGATGTGAAGTGTTGAGAGAGATGGCTCTCTGCTGTCCTACAAGGAGAGAACGGGCTTCTGTGACAACTGGCACCCTTCACTGAGAACTCAGATCCCCAGTGGGTGTCCCTGGGGAAAAGACTTAAACAAAAACCATTGCCTGGAAAAATGGTGTGGCCCAGCTGGGGTCCTGTGATTCAACCATGCTCAGCAGTCCCAGGAGAGTTGGTTTAGCAGTTTCCCCAAACAGAATTCTTTCGTCCTTCTCTGTGTAAATATGAGAGTAGTTCTTTTCTCTACTGCCTGACCGCCACTCCTTCTCATGGTCTCACTAACCTTTTTCCACAGAGACAGGGTGTGTGTATGCGCCAGCTGATCTAGTGTCCTGGCCCCATCCTGCCCCCGACTTTACATGTGTCCTGCCTTTTCCTTCAGATGATTTCTTTCATCTCCTCCTTCAGAAGTATACAGCATGGCAAGGCATTAAGATGTGCTTCTTTTCTTTTCTTTTTTTTTAAACGTGGGAATTTTGATTAAGAGAAAGGGAATGGAAAAGGCAGGGAGGGGGAGGAAAGAGACCATCCTCTGGGGACAGGAGCAGCAGAAGAGGAAAGAGAGACACAGGGATAGGGGAGATGTGTTTCTATAGACCAGATGTGATGGCTCCTACCTGCCTGTGAGCTCAGCACATGAAAGGTGGAGTCAGGAGAACCAGAAGGCTACATAGCAATTTCCAGGTTGGTATGGGCTTCATGAGACCCTGTCTCAAAGCAAAAAGAAGTCTCATGGCTCCACTATAGTTTAAGCATGCAACCATTTTGTATATATTCTTTTATTTTCTTTTTTTAAAAACTATTTATTTATATTTTGTGTCCATTGGTATTTTGCCATGGGTGTCAGGTCCCCTGGAACCGGAATTACAGATAGTTTGGAGCTACCATGTGGGTGCTGGGAATTGAATCTAGATCCTCTGTGGAAGAGCAGTCAGTCCCCTTAACCACTGAGTCATCTCTCCAGCCTCCACATGTTCTTTCTATAATATAGAAAATATAATGAGAGCTCAACTTCCAACATGGATACTTCCTCACTTTGACTCTGTCAGGTCCTCTTCTCCTTGGATCTTGTTTTACCTCCTGCTGAATGAGATCTGAAACACAGAGGGTATTTAGGGTTGATCTCCCTATCATATGCACCTCCCCAGGCCACTCTCTGGAGACCACCTTGTCTTTATAGAGAGATATGGGATCAAGCAGGCAAATTCTCCATCAATAGCAACTCAAGGGAAAGAGAAGGGGTTCCTCTTTCAAAAGGATAGACACTGGGAGGGCATCATCAACCCAAGAGCCAGAGAAGAAATAGGAAAGAACTGAACCCCGACAGCCTCCAGGGTTACTGGCTGCCCCCCCCCATACCTCCCGGTGCTAAGGATGGTACATGGGTGATGTGCTCACAGTTCTGGAAAACCCCACAGCTCTCAGCTGTAAGGGAGTCTTCTCAACTTTCTGATTGCTCACCCAAAGGGCGACCGTGTCCACAGCAGCTAACTCTCATGCAGCGTGGGACTCAAGCTATTCTGGGCACTTTGCACTGAAATCCCCTTCTTTTGGCCTTGGCTGAGCTCAGGTGCTGTTAACTCTGCTACTGACGAGAAAACAGAACCACGGAGAGCTCAAGTGATGCCCTGAATAGCATACAACTAGTTCAAGGCAGGACTGAGAACCAATCCAGCAGATGACCACTGTATCAGAAAGAGAGCCAGCATGTAGCAGTGCTGACTATATATGCAGCATGATGCAGAACACATCATGTGTGTTTCTTGGAATCCCAGACAACCCTAAGACAGGTCCTTCATTATATAATCCTTGCTTCACAGACTAAGAAACTGAAGCGACAGAAAAATCTAAGGTCACCTGCTAACAGCTGCAGGACCCCAGCTGCATGCCCTAAATCCTGGGATTGGGTTTTCAGCTGCTTGGACTGTTCTTCATAAACCTATCCCATCCATGGCCCACAACCCTTGATTCCAAGTGTCTGTTCCTCTCATTGCCACCTTCCCGTTTTCCTAGCCCCTTTTCTCCACCACACTACCCCCATCTACCAACACTCCCCCACAGCTCTGCTTTACAGTATGATAAAGGGGGGGACACTCAGAAACACCTCCCCCCGCCCCGTGCCTGGTCTCACATCCCCAGGGAAGGCCCAGCAGTGGCCAAGCTAGACAGCCAGACATAAAATCCTGCCTGCTCCCCCGCCCTGTTTCCCATCACTCATCTGGGAATCCTGGGTGAGGGAGGGCGCTAAAGTGCGGAGTGTTCATTTAATATTAACAAATTGAAATGAATTCTTTTAATGCCAATTAGCTTGGAGCGGCCCCTTATTAATAGTAATTTAGATTCATACTTGGAGAAGCGGATGGGGGCTGGGCCATATGTGCCCAGAATGTCAATGTGACAATGGGGCTGGGACCAGAGGGGAGGAGCAGCTCTTCCTCTGCCCAGAGAGAGGAAAAGGAGACAGATACAGTCACCCCAAGGCCATCTTCCCAGAGTGAGTTACTCTTACAGTTTTATTTTTGTAGATTCAGTAATTCTGAATAGCTGAAACTCTAGACACACATTCCAGTCATTTACCTTCTTAGAAACAATTTTAAAAAGGAAGGATTAGCCAGGAGTCATGGTGCGCGCCTTTAATCCCAGTACTTGGAAGGTAGCGGCAGAAGGATCTCTCTGAGTTCAAGGCCAGCCTGGTCTACATAGTGCGTGCTAGGCTAGACAGAGCTACATAGGAAGACCCTGTCTCAAAAACAAACAAACAAAAGGGGTATTACCACCCCTGTAGACCCCGGCTTGACCAAAAGTAAAGTGAGAACAAACATCATGTTCCTCTTCTGGGCCCCCCAGGAGGTAAAAGGCCCAGCAGCATCTTGTTCCTCTTCTGCACCCCCCAGGAGGTAAAAGACCCAGAACCCCCTCCCCCAGGAGGTAAAAGGTCCAGCAGGCTGAAATGGAACTGGTTTGCATTTTTCTAAAACTTAAGGGAAAAAGCAAGAATTGAAAACTCAACTCTTGGGGCTGGAGAGATGGCTGAGTGGTTAAGAGAACTGGCTGTTCTCCTAGAGGACTCGTGTTCAAGTCCCAGCACCCACATGGCAGCTCACAACTGTCTGTAACTCCAAGATCTGATACACTCACACAGACATACATGCACACTAACGCACATAAACTAAAAATAAGTCATTTAAAAAAAAGAAAAGAAAACTCAACTTTTGTACCTAAGAGTTGCCCAGAATAGACAAGTGGAAAGAACTACCCAAAATGAAAAGTTGGGGGTCATTCTGATCTTATCTCCACTGACTTTGGAAGCAGAGGAGGTGTCCCCAGGTGGGGTAGTGCAGAAATAGGACAATTGCTTCTTCCTCGCAGGCACCCCTCCGAAGGCCGGGGAGAGTTCTGGAAGGTGTGGTTTCTGCGATGAAGGAGGCTGGGGTGGAAAGGGGCTGGGGCACAGGGAGGCATGGGCAAGATGGTGAAGCTTAGAAATAAAAACAAAACCGGCTTAGAGCAGATAGAGGCCAGGTTCCTTCTTTATTTCTTTCTTTATTTATTTGTGGCTTTTCGAGACAGGGTTTCTCTGTAGCTTTGGAGTCTGTCCTGGAACTAGCTCTCGTAGACCAGGCTGGCCTCGAACTCAAAGACATCTGCCTACCTCTGCCTCCCAAGTGCTGGGATTAAAGGCGTGCGCCACCGCTGCCGCCGCCGCCGCCACCACCACCCAGGGAGGCCCGGTTTCTTAAACTGAAGTGAATACATAAGAATCAAGGCAAAATAAAAGGGGAAGGAAATGTGCTAAGTATTCTACATTGTTCTTCCCACAGGGGGATGGGAATTGACCAAAGGAGAGCTTGTTCACACCCCATAGGGTTTCCCAAACAATAAAGTCATTTCCAAACAAAAAGAGGTACCAGTACAATAGTAAATGCCAATACACCTGGAAGAAAAAAAAACCCTGGATATTCTGAACAACATAAAAACTAGTAGGGGAAAAGAGAGACTAAAAAAAGTAAGATGTGGGAAGCAATTATTTGTAAATGCTGACCTGGAGAATGGCTGAAGAAGGGACGTGAACTTGATATCGCTGAAGAATTAGTCTCCAGGGAAAAAAGTAAGCTCTCCTGGAGTGGAGTTCCCTAGCATCGCCATCGTCCCCCGCCCAGAAAGTACACAGATCTTAATATCACACCCTCCCCCCATAGGAGTACACTAAAGAAAACAAGAGGACTCGTTTTCTTTCAACTAAGAGAAAAACAAAGTTGGATTTCAGTTGTCTGCTGGGGCTAGAAAGGAGGTTAGTCCGCAGGTGTCTGAAGAAGCGGGTGTTGAGGGGGTAGAGACTAGCTTACCTGGCTGCGCTGTGGGTCAGGAGTGGGCGAAGAACCCTGCTCGAGATTGCTTGTTACGGGGCGGGGGGTGGGGGAGAGGAAGGGCCGGGGTTCCGAATGACCCTAGACAAACAGGCTGGGCTGAAAAACTGGGGGTGCTGTCTCCCCCTCCACCAGCCTCTCTACCACCGGTACCTAAGCCTAGAGAGCTACTGAAAGTTACAAATTGCTTCCATTATTAGCTCATCCCGGGCGGCCTGGTCATTGGCCAGCCCAAGAGCACGTGGTGTCTTGTACCAATAGATCGAATTTCTAGTTGCAATTCTCGGTCTGTCCCCCGGCTCTGGGGAGGGGGGGCAGTAGCACAGGGGTGGGGTGGGGCTAAGGGGACCCTCATCCTCCCTTTCCGACAAGTGGGGGTCCTGAGCGCTGCCCCAGAAGGGGTCGAGGGAACGTTGTGGGTTGGAACACACCCGTGGGGGCAGAAACTGGAGGACACGACGGACATCGCCAGCGTCCAGGGCTCTGTCCCTCCTTTCATCTGCACCATGTTCACCACCCCTGCGTTAACACCCTGTGGGCCCAGAGCTGTCCCTGGGCTAAAAGACAAGGCGCTCTCGGATGCTCTGCAGTCGCCTCTTCCTTTTTACTTTGGGGACGATCACAAGCGCCTGCTTCCCCCAGCCGCTTTAGATCAGGCGCCTGGGCCCTCTCGGGCATCTCATCCCCGCCCCCGGGGTCAAATGTGCGGCTCTCCTGGAACTCCTCTGAGAAAGGGACAAACTTTTGAGTGAACGAAAATCTTGAGGACCCTGTTTGAAGCAGGTGAGCGGGACGGGAACGCGAAGCTTCGGTCTGGAAATCTGCTGCTCCTCTTTCTCTCTCCTCTTTCTCCATCCCTCTTGCTTTCTTCACTGACGAACTCTGACCTGCCCGCCTTTGCCCTCCGAGGGATCTGGGCAGGGGTTGGGCAGTAATCAGACTTGGGCTTAGGGCATCTTTTCCTTCCTGAGTTTGGGCACTAAGGTGGCAGGTGGTGGGGGTGGGAGGGGTAGGGAGACTTCTGAGATAGGGAAAGAAAGGAAAAAATAGGGGCAGAGAGACCCAGTGTCCTCAGGGCATTCTTTTTCCCAAATGCAACTTGGAGGAACTTCAAAAAAGTTTTTTTGTTTGCTTTTGTTTTTTCCCCAAGGGAAGTAGAGTTGGGGTTTGAGATTGTAGGTGAAAGGGGTCCACCTCCCCTCCAGAAGGAAGAAGTATTGCTGGCTCCAGGGTCTAGACTAAGTACACCCGAAGAGCCATGTAGCCCCAAACCTGCTCACCTCAATAAGCCCTTAGGGACCCTTGGAGATCTCCAGGAACAGGTCCACAGGAAGGGCGAGGGGCCAGAGATGTTTGAAAGTGTCTGTGCTGGGATGCTGGTGGGTAAGGCCCAGCCTTCCCAGGATCTTCTGCTGATTTTAAGTCAGAAGTAGTAAAGGTACTCCCACATCTTTACTACTATTTCCCATCTAAAATGTTCTCAAGGGAGTATGCAACTCTTCCCACTCCCACACAAACCACAACCCTCCCACCTTTCTCCAGCCCCAGGGAGGCCAAGGAAAGAGGACCTCCACTGCTTTGGGGCTCACTGCCCCTCCTGGAAAGATACCCTAGGGGAAAAGATAAGGAGGTTTTCAAAGAGAGGCTTTCAAAAGGAATTAAAAGCAGATGTCAGGTTCAGGGAGTGAAGCTGGAGAGGGTGGGAAGCAGGAGCAGCCTGCAGGCCGCAGCAGGTGCCTGACTGGTGCCCATGTCACCTGATGGAGGTGTTTGAGGTCAGGCCCTTCTGGGAACCAGAGGTTGGAGGAACCAGACTGAAGACAAATGTAAAACAAAAACAAAAATTGCATTTGGATCGGTTTTTTTTTTTTTGAAAGGGTGCTGGGTTCCACTTGGAGCAAGCGGAGTTTTTGGTGTGGCTGCCGCTAGGCCCCATTTAGCCTGGAGCATATGTGGAGGAGGGAGAGCTTTGTTTTCAATACTCTAGAGGATTTTTTGTCAAGCACCAGCAGCTGCCCAAAGTCCCAGGGAACTGGGTTCTCTCAGATGACCCAGTTATAACAGCCGCACTGCCTAGAATAAGTTTGTCACTCCAAGTCTGGACCTTTGATAGGAACCCTAAAGAGACAGGCACCAAAGCAGCGGTGCTCAAACAGAAGTGTTGGCTCGTGCCTGTAATCCTAGCACTCTGGAAAAAAACAAAGCTTTTCAGAGAGAAGCACAGGGTCATAGGCTTCCCCCTCCCCCTTCAATTAATCTGCTCCTTTTTGCTCCTCCTCCTCGGGACACCCCCCCATCTGTGGGCTCGGCTATCCTTTTCTTTTCGCATTTCCCTCATCCTCTTTCTTCTTAGGATTGATGGAGTGACAACCGTTTAGGACAGCTTTCCTAAGCCTGTAGTGGGGACCGGCAGACCCCACCTACTCTGACATGTTAAGTAAAGGGACACCCAGGGTCCCAAACTGAGGGGAGTTGAAAAAGAACAGTGTGAAGGATGCCAGACAGACCTTCCTCTGGGAAAGCCCCACTAATGCCATCTGCTCACTGCACAGAGAAGACTTAGAAACAAAGGAAGATGGCAAGAAGTGCCAGGAAAACGCAGAACAACAAAGGGAAGAGACTGGAGGGCAGGAAAGAAGTGGCTACAGGCGCCCAGCCAGAGGAAGGGACTCTGGGAGGCCAGGAAGGAGGGAGGTGCACAGGAAAGAAGCACTGATAGAGGGCAGAATGGAGAGGCTATGGTTCATCTGGGTTTGGGTTTGTTTTGTTTTAAGATAAGGGGCAAAACAAAAAGGAGAGAGGGTGAGAAGAGAGAGAGAATTCATCTCCAATGTACCACTGGTCTCACCCAGCCCAGTGAGATACATTGCACAAGTGAGGTTAGGCCAAAACGAGCCAGAAGACCAGCAGTACTCTGTGTAGACCCTGCTGCCAAAGGGGGTCTGGAGACCAGGCCACTCTGCTCTGGGCTCTGGGTGCTTAATCTCTGTAGCCCTGTAGTTTGATCACCTGTCAAACGAAGCTCTTTACCCTGCAAGATTATGCAACAGTTTTGGCTTCCTAAATATGGACAGGGGAAAAGGGAGATGAGAGAGGATCTTTTTTTTCTTCATTGGTAAGAAGAAAAAATATGATTTTGCTGATGTTTCTCTGAGACAAGGACTCATTCTAAAGCCTAGGCTGTCCTGGTACTTCCTATGTAGCTCAGGGTGGTCTTGAACTCACAGCAGTCCTCCTGCCTCAGCCTTTAGAGTGCTGAGATTAGCATAAGCCACTGCACACTGTCTGAAGAAAAAAAAACTTCTATCCTTAGCAAAAGGATACCCTTTGCTTCCCCCTCCCCATCAAGTATCAAAAAACAAAACAAAACAAAAAAATCTACAAGGTTATGAGGTTCCCTCATGCTAGGACAGATGAGATTCATTTGAGAAGAATTTGGTATGAGGTTTATGAATCCTGGAAGATCAAAGAAGGAATTCTGTGTGAGGAAGAGAATAGGGACAGTCTCTATGACAAGCAAGTCTCAAGTGCATAGGGTAATTTACAGAACCCATACAAGAGATAAGTTGTCAAAATGATTTTTGACTCTGCCTGTAGAGGGATCCACTTGGTATATTTGAGTATATGTTGCCTGTTGGGCCTGTCCTGCATCTCCTATGCCCGGTCCATGGTGTACTGGTAGAAAATGTCCAGTTAGATTCAAGTTTTTGTTTTGTTTTAGTACTGGGAATCAAATCCAGCACCTCATGTATGCTAGGCAAGTGCTGTCCTACTGAAACTATACCTTTACCCATGCCATGACTCAAGTTTCTTTGTGTGTGTGTGTGTAATATGTGTGTATATACATGACTCAGGTCCATCTGTGTGTCTGGGCATGTATGAATAGGACATTTCCCTAGCATTTGTGAGGTACTGGGTCTGACTTAAGCACTAGAGTAAATAAATAAATAAATCCCCTTTGTTTCCCCAAAATGGGATGGGATAGGTCATTGGGTCAGATCTCCCAAGAGCCATGTAACCCTTGAGCATAGACTGGGAACCCAATCCAACAGCTAGCGAGGCAAAGCTAGGCACTGTTCAGTGCCTCCTTCCCAGTACCCACCTCTGTCCAGCACTCCTTAGAACAGTCCCCTCTTCTTCCCTCTCATCCTCCCCCACCCTCTCCTCTTCCTCACTCTCTTTCTCTCTCTCCCCTCCTTTTGTTTCTTTCTGGTGCTCTTTCCCCTTTTGTCTAGACCAAGCCAGGACTCTTGCTCCTTGTATCCCAGCAGCCTCTTCTCTGAGACCCTGAGGCTGGCTGGCACACACTCTGCCTCTGGAGTTCATAATGAGGATGCAAATACAGGGATTCAAAGAAGAGGCCCTAAATAAGAAGCTGAGCTTTGCTAACCAGGGGCAGGGTACCAGTTTGCTCTCTATATCAGCTGTGATTTTGACCTTCACATCCCCTAGATTCACTGTAGACAAGTCTTCATTTCCATTCCTTTTGTTTGTTTGTTTGTTTACTGTTTTTTGTTGTTTTTTTTTTTTTTTTTTTTTTTGAGACAGGGTTTCTCTGTAGCTTTGGAGCCTGTCCTGGAACTAGCTCTTGTAGACCAGGCTGGCCTCGAACTCACAGAGATTTGCCTGCCTCTGCCTCCTGAGTGCTGGAATTAAAGGTGTGTGCCACCACTGCCCGGCCCCTTCATTTCCATTTCTATCCCATCCCTGTTCTTGGAACACAGGTGCTAGTGTCTCCAAGGCTACAGTGACACATATTAGAACCTCAAAATCTCCAAAACAGAAAGCATGTTTCCCTATTCTTGGTGCATTTAGGGGTCTTATTTCCCTTGGGTGAAGAGGCTGTCGGATTCTGGCTCCTGAAAACCAGAACATTGATTGCCTCCATTAGCCAGCACCCCTGCCCTGCCAGAATCCACATCTGCCAAGGAAAGAAAAGTGGCCCAATCCAGGTGATTGTGGAAAGGATTGGACTATCCACCCACACCCATTTCTTTACTCCCTTCCGGCCCTGAAAAGAAAGAGAGAACCCAATGAACTTCAGAGGAGCCCGGATCTCAGCCTAAGGAGCAGACATGGGGAACAAAGCTGGCTGGCACACAGCTCCTCCTCTGAGCTCCTTGCTGTTCTCAGTTTTGTGTGGTTCGTCTTTGCCCCCCCCCCCAAGGTTTGGAGACAGGATGGTGAATGTTTAACCCCACCCTCCAGTCACTTTCTCTGTCAACCTCAAAGCTGCGGGGGGGGGGGGACCTGCAGCTTCCAGCCCTGCCAATAATCAAAGAAAATTCAAATTGTCTTCTAAGAAGGGCAGCTGCTTTCTTCTCCATTCTCCCTGCACACACTGACCTGTTGTGAGGGCACCTGGGTCAGAAGAGAGAGCAGACTGTTTTAATTGGTTTAGAATTAGCATTTCCTAACACCAAAGGCCAGGATTCCTACACCCAGGAACAAGAGGTCTTTGCCCAGACCCGTGCCTGTCCTCAGCAATGGTGTGCACATTTGTTAAGGTGGAGAACTAGGAGGGAAATGAACAATTTATCCATTTTGCATCCAGTAGCTTTAGCTGTTCATGCTTAATGTTTTCTTTTGTACTCATCTTGGGCAAAGCATCGCCTCTGCTGGAGTACGCCATGAGTATCAGAAGATTTTTGCCACCCTGAGACCTCAATGTGTTGCGGATAGATATACAAATAAACAAATGGAAAAAGGAAATTTGACTCAGTTCAGTTGGCTTTCACCCAGCCTTGAATGTGTCTAGTCTCAGGGCCTCTGTCTTCTCAGCTCTATTTCTGTGGCCCCAGCCAGATGAAAAGCTGGATGGCACTAAGCCCTTTCCAGTCTGGGAAAATGCACTGGATTTGGTGCTTTCATCAGTGAAATGAAGGGTGTGGAATGGATGGAAAAGGGGTCCTGGGTACCACGTATCTTTGTGGTGTAAACTGTTATGTCACAGTGTGGTATGGGTGTCTGAGTGTAGGGGTGATACATTTTCTCCAAGCTGCTAAACATGTCTGTAAGTTTATCTTGGTATAAGATGGTGGCAAGAGTGTGCATGCGCAAGCGGGTTGCAGAGCTGGGCAAATACCCAGTCCAGCCTGAGGTACCTCAGGTGCAGAGACCTGTGTGGGTGCAACTGCCCATGTGTGGAAGGGATATGGGTGTATGGGGGCCTGAACATATATCTGCATATGTGACCTTCTATGTGCCAGTGTGTTTGAACCACTGAATTATTACAAAATTACACTGACCCTTACATAAAATCCATATCAGCCTCAGCCCTTCTTCCCCGACCTCTTGACCTCATGGGTGCCTAAGGAAAGAGCTGACCGGGTCGCAGCCGCCCCTAGTCAATGAGTCTTCCTCCATTAGCATAGAACATGAATCTGCTGGCAGCTTGACAAATTATAACTAACAGCCAGAGTTTTGCCAACTGGCTGGCTTGGACGCTGTCTATTTATCATTGAAAATGGTAAATCATAAGAATCCAGATGACTTAATTATTCAAATCCACCCAGGACCCAGAGAAGCTGCAGTCCCGTCAATCTCAGCCCTGGGCTCAGGGAGGCTGACAGGGGCCACAATGCTGGCTTGGACCGAGGAGAGGAAGAAGCAGGTCCAGTCACCACCTTCTGTGTTGCCAGCGGGCAGGACTCCTCTCCTCCCTGCCTCCCTGCCCACCTTTCCTGACGAGGCCACTGCCTCCCTGGGGCTCTCCCTTGGGCCTCGCTGCCAGCCAGCCCTTCTCAGCCCCCAGTACCTCTCTCGCCCTTTGTATGAATCTGGTAGTCTTGAGCAGGCCCAGGCCTTTGTTTGAATTTCTTCTTTTCTTTTCATCTTTCCCTTTCTCTTCCCTCCCCTTCCAGACAGACAGACACCCCACTCTCTTGACCCTTTGTCCCCACTCCTTGGGATCCCTGGGTCCTCACATGTGGGCCCCTACCACATTAGTCATCTGTTCCTTCCAAATCTGCTTTTCTTTAGCTTAGGGCTACAAAATAGCCCAACGTCACACAACCTTCCTGTCCTAGGCTTCTATACAGCGTATGGGATGGCGGGCAGGCCATCAGCTGTGCCTCTCTCATCCTTGAAGCAGGACTGTGCTCCAAGAAGGCCATCCCTTTACTGTCTGCACCAAAGCACCTTGAACCTCAGCAGACAGACTGCTTGCTGAGCCTTTACAGGAGACAATGTACAGTGTAAAACCAATACCCTGAGGCTGGCTGCTGTGCTTCTGGAGGCTCTGGTAGGAAAATATGCTGTTCCTTCTAGTCCTGCTCCCCAAGGAAAACTGTGTTCTCCGAGCCCCTAGGGGGACTCGAGGGGGGTCATTGTATTCACCGTTGCTGAAGTTCCCTCACACCAGAGTCACCCCAGGCTCTCTTGGACAGCACTCTGGACCATTGAGGGGCAGGGACTTTACCCTCTGCTGTCTGCAGATGCTTGTGGGTCTCGCCCAATGCGATTATTGACTCTGCCAGATTGTATGTTTGTGTGGGTGACACATACCTTTGTAGGCGTGCTGCCAGGTATACCTGCATATATGCGTGTTTGCACACGTGTGGGCACACACAGCCGGAAAAGAGCTCTGTGCTTCAACAACAAATGACAATGTCCCCACCAACAGGACACCTGAGGGAACAGTATTTTTACTCCATTCCATTTTAAGACCACATTGCTCTCAATAAAATACTAAACTTGAATTTTTATAAAACTCAAACAGAGCTGCTTCTGCGGCTAAGATTAAGTCCTTCCTAGAGTCTAGATTCCTCCTTCCTTCAGGATGAAGTAAGGGATTTGGTCAGGGATCTTGGGTGGGGCCCCATCCACAGCATGACAACACAGCACCCGTTCTCTTTCCCCTCCCACCTTCCCAGGCCGGGCTGAATTTGACAAGGGCTATGGAGAGAAGTGAAGCTTGGTGGAGAGGATCAAGATTCAAAAGGTGGCCGAGCAGCTACAAGGCAGGAGATCAATAGGAGAGACAGACAGACGGATCAATAGGAAAGACAGATTGCAAACAGGGTTCCCTCACTCTTTTTTTTTTCCTGCTGGTTCAGCACTCAGGCCTTAGCCCTTGAGAGCAGGTGGGGGACAGAACCAAGCCCTGGCCTCTCTCTGCCCTTTTAACTCAAACAGGTTCCTAATCCCTGGGTGGAGGGTAAACAGCTTCAAGATCAGCCAGGATTTACCATAGAAAGGTTTGGAGGTATGTTCCCTACCCTGTGTTACTCATTAGCCCAGAAAAGCTAGGCAATGTGGAGGATTCCTTTGTACAGGCTGCCTCCTGTGACTTCGGTGCCTTTGCCTCCTGCCTCTGGAGTGACACCCCTGTGGAGGTGGTGGAGGGATTCCCACCTTCCCTGCTGTCACCAGGGCAGGGGTGGGATGCTCCTCACCTCTGCTCTTCACAGCTGGGAGGCAGATGGGCAAGTAGTGGGGAGTGGGACCAGCTCTGGAAATTAATCATCTAATCAGAATCCACAAGGAAGTCCCTTGCCAGAGTTTCGTGAACCTTCAGGGCTGTAAAGGCTAGGGATTAGGTCCTTTCGGCCTGCAATCCTGGGATTGCAGCTCAGACAACCCGCAAAGCCTCATTGAACTTTCTGCCTTGTGGGGTCTCTTGGAGGTCACCCTTTCCTGGCCTCAGCCTGGTAACCCACCTAATCCACCTGAGACTCAAGTCGTAGATAAACTCTTATCAAAAGGGACAGCATCCCACTGCCCAATGCAGACAAGAGTTCCTACTTGCCTCTGTCTCCCTGACCTGCATTCTTTCTGTTCTTTCTTTGAGACAGGAAAGCTCTAGAAGTTTCCACACCTATAGCTCTTCATTTAGGTTTGTTAAGACTCCCCTGCCCCCTCTTTTTGTTTATTGCTTGACAGAGACCCAGGCTGCTTCAGGCTTTGGATCCTCTGCCTCATTCTCCCAAAAGCTAAGATTATAGTTGTACACCGCTGTGGCTAGCTCCCGTCTGCACTCTACATAATTTATGAAATAACAGATTCCCTCTTTTAAACCTTAGAGCTGATGTAAATCTTATGTAGACAAATAAGGAATTAATCTGGGGTTGAGGAAGTAACTCAACTCAAGGACAAAGTTCTTGGCTAGCATGTGTGAAGGAATGGGTTTGAGCTTTAGCACCGTTAACAATTTTGTTGTTCTTTTTGAGACAGGGCCTCTCTATGTGGCCCTGATTGGCCTAAAGATTGTTTGTAGATCAGGATGGCCAACAATTCACAGAGATCAGCCTGCTTCTGCCTCCAGAGTGCTAATAAAGAAGTTTAAAGAAAAGACTGTTAGGTCTGGAGAGATGGCTCAGCGGTTAAGAGCACTCTGTTCTCACAGAGGACTCTAGTTTGGTTCCTAGCACCACAGTGTAGTTCATAATCCTCCAGAACTCCAGTCTACCCATAATCTGACACCCTCTTCTGACCTCCTTGGGCACCAGGCATACACATGGTACACATACACATATGCAGGCAAAGCACTCAAACACATACAGTAAATACATCTTAGACAAGAAAGGAATCTGAGCCCTGAACTAGAAACCCTTCAACACTTTTCCCAACCAAGCGAGTCCTCTGAAGAGTGGACAGAGTCGGTGCAGTTGGATGTGGCTGCAGTGCAGGTAAATGCCCCACCTTCTCACTGGATCCTGGCATGTCTCTTCCCTTGGGCCTGCCTTGTGGGCACAGCAATGGGGCTCTGTTCTCTCCTTCCTTTGGCAAAGGCAAACATGAGTGTGCCTGTGAGCACGCCTTTAATCCCAGCGCTCAGGAGGGAGAGGCAAGCGGATCTCTATGAGTTTGAGGCCAGCCTGGTCTACGAAGTGAGTTCCAGGACAGCCAGAGCTACACAGTAAAACCCCGTCTTGAAAAACCAAAAGTAAGAGAGAAACAGAGAAGACAGGGGGGGGGGGGAGAGAGAAGAGAGAGACAGAGAGAACTCATCCCTGTCCCTGTTGTAGGGGAAGGAGGCTGCAGAGTACATTCTGTTATGACAGAACATAGAGAATATTTGTCTATGATCAGCATCTTTAAGCCAGTGCAGTGAGACAGCTGAGGGCTGGCCTTCAAAGCAATTATGGTAGGAGGACATGCACCTCTGTTGATAATAACATTTCTGCAATCCCATCCTTAAAAAATGTCTTTAGCCTCAACATAAAGCCAGCCACACTGAACCTTATAGAAGAGAAAGTGGGAAGTACACTTGAATGCATTGGCACAGGGAACTACTTCCTAAATAGAACCCCAGCAGCACAGACACTGAGAGAAACAATTAATAAATGGGACCTCCTGAAACTGAAAAGCTTCTGTAAAGCAAAGGACATGGTCAACAAGACAAAACGACAGCCTACAGAATGGGAAAAGATCTTCACTAACCCCACATCAGACAGAGGTCTGGTCTCTAAAATATACAAAGAACTCAAGAAATTGGTCATCAAAAGAACAAATAATCCCATTTAAAAAATGGAGTACAGACCTAAACAGAGAACTCTAAACAGAGGAATCTAAAATGGCTGAAAGACACTTAAGGAAATGTTCAACATCCTTAGTCATCAGAGAAATGCAAAACTTCTTTGCCTTTCTTCATATCTATTTCTGTCTTTATCATACCTTTCATTAAATATATATGTATGTCTATATAAATAATACTTAAGTTTTCCATAATAAACAATACATTTTCCTGCAGTAATCTTTAAAGTTTCCAGGAGAAAGATGGGGCCCCACAACAACAACTCCACCTGGTTACTATGACGTCATGATGCTGATAGCGTTACTACAAGACCTGTTTTGGATACCAACTGCACAGGATGGTTCCAACTTGGTTAGCTGACATGGTGCACTTCTTTTACAACATTCTGGCCAGACCTCCGCAAAATACTCAGAGACTATTTACAATTTTACCAGGCCAAATATTAATCTGGTAATTTAACCATCATTTATTTTAACAGGATCCCCTAGAAAGAACGTCGCCCCTATGACAACTAAAAGTAACTTTAAAGAACAACGTCCCCTCTCCCAGCAAAGTTTGCCCTCAGGCTTAGGGACATCATTTAGGGGTTGATTATAATTGGTATACGGTTGAGGGATGGGGGAGAAATTTTATAGGCTCAGGGTTCTTAAAAAAAAAGAGGGATACTTGGATGATGGGATAATAGATTGGTATTTGTGAGTTATTGTTTTTAGACAATTATATTGGTATGGATTTTTGTATATTAATACAAAGTTAAATTATATTAAATATTGTATACATGTATGCTTCTACCTCTGTTTAAAACATTGTTTATGTATATATATATATATATATATTTACCATACCGCAATGTACATTACTACCTCCGATTAAGATACTTATACATTGTTTATATTTAAAGGTCATTGTCCTCATTTATTACACAGTTGTTTATTGTCTTAGTCTTTAAGTTAGATAGGTATTAAAATTATAGATCAATAGTCATCTATGTTTGTTATATTTATAATTAGACTAATCAGGTTTTTTAGATACATAGAGATTATAGTCAATATAAATAGATAATCTTCAACCTCTTCAAGGAGCTGTAAAAAATGGCCTTTAATCTAATTTAGAGTTTCATAGTTTCGTGGCAGTGAGACACAATCACTTCTGGCAACATTAATCTATTCCCGAGAGAATGTTGAGCACCAGAGACGCTCCACCTGGAGCCTTTCTTCTTGGCAAAACTGGCCTTTGGGTAAAGAAATGCCCATACCTCAACAACTGACAGAGATACAAAGCATCCATAAATGGATAAAACAAAACTGTCATATCCTACCAAGACAGGGGTAAGATAGTTTAAAAAAGTTTCTTGCCTTTCAAAATGGTATGTCAGTTACTTTAGGCATTAGCAAAAGTTGGTTGCTTCAACATTACAAATAAGACTTTGGGTGATTATCCAGGTAGTCAGTTGTCTCTGTCACTTGTTGCACATTTTGAAAGTTTCTCGATTACATTCCTGTCCACTCAAGTAATATTATTTCCCTTCTCAGATCTTTAATGGAGTTAAAGATTAAATAATTGTAGTTACCTTCCTCACAATTTAGCCAAGCTTAATTTCAATATAATAGTTAGACTCCTTAAAATAAAATGTTTAGTAAAACTTTTGTTATACGTTCCTTACTTAATATTGTTTATTGTTTGTAATTTTATGTTTGGTATCCGTTCCTATTGTATATAGCTGTGTTGGGTTTGGATCGATCTTGTTTAGACAAAAGGGGGAGATGATGGGGGAAATTATCAACCAATCACATCTAGTTGGGGTGTGGCTACCTGAACCCCCATGTGGAAAAATGGAGAGAACACAGGTGCTCTCTCTCTCCATGCGGTGTTCACGGGACAGATAGGACTTCAGAGCTCCCACCCTTGTAGCGTGAGTCTCCCCTCTTTTCAATCATTAAAAATACCCGTTCTTCTTGAGCAGGCTTGGTTGTTTATTGTACCAACCTAATTCATCTACAGGCAAGTGGATCTCCAAGTTGAAAGCCAGCCTGGTCTACAGAGAGAGTTCCAGTACAGAGCTACACAGAGAAACCCTATCTCTGAAATAAAAAAGAAAAAGAAAGAAGGGCATTAGGTGCTGAAGGCATGGCTCAGTGGTCAAACGCTGGCTGTTTTTGTAGAGGTCCTGGGTTCAGTTCCCAACACACACATGGTCACTCATAACTGCCATAACTCATAACTCCAGCTCCATGGTATCCAACACCTTCTTCTGGTCTCCATGGACCTCTGCACACATGTGACATATATACATACAGTCAAGCAAGTGAGAGTTCACACACACAATAATATATATGTATATTTAATTGACTTTAAAGCCAGTTTATAAAATATTTGAATCAATCAGCATAAACTATAAATTTCAGTGATTTGATACAAAGCAAAAAAACACAAATAGCAATCCAAATATTGAGTCACAGATCCTAAAGACATTACAGAAGAGGCCTCAAAAAGCTGTGCAGCTGTAATGTGACTGCTCCAGGCAGCCCGGTGGCCCCATCTGGAGGGTGTTACTTATCATTCCCAATGATCCTCCCTTCATCTGGTTGTTATTTTTCATCTTAAACAATGAACTAAGCTTTCTTAAGAAGGAGAAAAAAGAAGGAAATAAATTCCTGACCCCCATCTGGGCCAAGATTCCATTTCTGATTCCAGTGATTTCCCATTCACAAACACACGAGTAACCCGTGTGGCCGAGCCACTCAGCCCTCAAGAACCCCAAATCTGGGATGCAGGCTCTGGTTCCTATTTACCTCCAATTAGATGTGTGCCAGCTAAGTACTAGGCCCCAATGGGCACTTGGGCACTACCACCACCACTATCACCATCACCACCATACAGGTAGTTATCTTCCTGTATCCAGGGACTGTTGTTATTTGTCATTTTGTTTCTTTAGAATAGGGTTTCCTGTAGCCTAGGATGACCTTGAACTCATGACCCTACCACTTCAGCCTCCCAAGTGCTAAGGTAACAGCAGGATCCATGTGCGACCACTACCAGATTTCCATCTAGGGCTTTTTAAAGTTCATTTTTCTTTCCTGATAGATGTGCTCTGTCACTTCTGCTTCCTGCTAATCTTAGACTGCACAGCGCTCCAGGGTACAGCTCCGTTTTCCAGTGCCTATGTCTCACAAGGACGTAACTTAAACTGTCATTTTGTCCATCTCTGTTTCACTTGAATATTGCTGGTTCTCCAAGAGGCATTAAGATGGCCCACCACCCACATTTCCCTACTGGGGGGTGATGGGTCTACACATGAAATTCTGTGTGAATGGCGCCACCTAGAGTTGTGCTCTGGGAGTGCAGGCCTTGGTGTCTCTGGAGCTGAGCAACTCAGAGATGCTTAGCAATTCTGTCAGCCTCACCCTCTGGGATAAAAAAAAACGAGTTTTGATAACTGAGGTGTCAACACCTCAACCCCTAAAAAAGGGCTCAAAGTGGATATCCTCCTCACCACATCGACGGTGGAGAAATCTGCTCTCGGCAGTCTTCAGGTCACCCACTTCAAAGGCAGTGGAGTCCCCCAGAGGAGCCTTCCAGGATGCGGGGCAACACCGTATTCAGTGTTCAGTGATGTTGCAGAGTCAGGCCGGGCCTGCAGTTAGAGGAGGACTGGGGATGGGCGATGGAGGAGAGTGGGACAGTGAGGCTGGAAGGCGTGAGGGAGAGGTGAGTGGGACTAGCAGTGCAGGGTGGATGCCTACAGCTGCCAAGGGCACCCAGAGGCCAGCCCGTCAGGCTCACCAGCAGGCAAAGTTGTTCCACCTCTTTGCTGTTTGCCAAGCCTTTCCACCTGCACATCCCTTTTCTTTTCTACCTTGCCCTTCCTTCCCTCCTCTCAGCCACCAAACTGCCTTCTGATTTCACAATGGCTCTTCAAGCACAGGTCCTCCCAGCCTGCAGAATCATCCAGACCTTGAGTCCTTATCTCACTGGGACAGAATTCCAAGTCACCAAAATAAGACAAGCTACCCACGAGAACTCAGTCACAGAGCTCCACAGGACTCCATCTTTACAATGTGGGGGTATGCCATGGCACATGTGTGGAGGGCAGGGGGGTATGCCATGGCACATGTGTGGAGGGCAGGGGACAATTTGCAGAGTTAGTTCTGTTTATGCCATAAGGGTCCCAGGGATTGAACTAAGGGTGTCAGGTTTAGTGACAAGTGCCTTCACACAGGCCCAAAGCTACTCTTTCAAAGAATGGACCACTCCAAGAGACAAACCCAGGAAATAGTCAAAAGATGGAGCACTCTGACAGCCAGTCCACCTGCCAGTGCTTCCCTCGATGCAGGGCCGGACAGAGCTGGACAGTGTGGACCCAACAAGTATTTGGCCTCATGTGGCCAAGAGACAAGAGAGAAAACAGAGAGAGGAGAGAGAAGGGGAAAGAGAGAGATTTTAAAGTCACAACAATAAAATCAGCCGGTGAGAAGGAACCTGGTGAAATGAGTTTCAGAAGCTAAAGGATTAGCCCAGAAGACCCCAGAAAGAGGCCAGCTGGACACCGCCTGGGGAGCCTGGAAAGCAGAAGTCCCTCCAAGCCCCAGGTTGTTAGTCATTGCCTGTTCTCCAGTACAACAGGGGCCTTGGTCCAGTGCTGCAGGGTAGCACTGCCCAGAGCTAGAAACTAAAGGCAGACATGACCTTAGCACCGATTGCCTATTTGGCAAGAGAAGATCCCCAAATGAGGCATGATAGTGGTGGGGGTGATGGTGGTGGTGATGATGGTGGTGGTGGTGATGGTGATGGAGGTGGTGATGGTGATGGAGGTGCTGATGATGGAGGTGGTGGAGGTGATGGTGATGATGGAGGTAGTGGAGGGGGTGGGGGTAG
>PVIU01002321.1:0-107026 GCA_004026605.1 Ondatra zibethicus
TTGGAGGATGGAGGGAGGTGCTGGCTGGGTTTGGAGGATGGAGGGAGGTGCTGGCTGGGCTTGGAGGAGGGAGGGGGGTGCCGGCTGAGGTGTCTTGTACAGACCACAAGGTCGCAGTAGTTCAGAGGACAGATGAGTATGGTCTAGATTCTAGATACTAAAACATTGGTTCATTCTGAAACTTTTTTTTTTTAAGACAGGGCTTCTCTGTGTAACAGCCCTAGCTGTCCTGGTAAACCAGGATGGCCTTGAACTCACAGAGCTCTGCCTGCCTCTGCCTCCTAATTGCTGGGATTAAAAGTGCGTGCCGCCACCACCCAGCTCATTCTGTAATTATTGACAGTATGCATGGAACTATATCAGAATCATAAAAATGTCGAGGGGGGCGAATGTCCTCATTTCTTGGATGAGGGGACAAAAGGACTGTAAGAGCGGTTGAGAAGGGCGGACTGGAGCCAAGCTGTCTCTGGTCACTACAGGACCTCTGTATGTATGATCTCTCAGCAGCTGTGGTAACCTATACAGGACCCGCACGAAGTCAAACCAGTCAGCATTATAGCATGGAAGAGTGGGCATCACAAGTCCCATCCCTAATTGAGGAGATATTGATTGGCAGTTGATAGCTTCCAGGGAAAGGAAAGTCTGTTTTCTTTGAAGGTGTGGCTCCAGTGAACGGGCCTCACACCCATGAGTATATGGGCAGCACAAATGACTCAGTGTGTTATTAAAAAGGGGGCAGTGGGTTGGGAGGGGATGGGAAGGGTGGGACAAATGTGGGGGGGTGAATATAGTCAAACGACACTGTACAAAATTCTCAGAATTAATAAAAAAATAGTTTTATTTAAGATGTCCTTATTCAGTACTCACTCAAACCAAGTTACCAGATGGGACATACAGCGGAACCCTGTGGGAGACAGCTACGTTCCAGGCCTGTTTGTTTTTGTAAACAGCTTTACCAGAAAGGACGGACTTTAAACTTGCAAGCTTTGTCCCAAAGTAGAAGCAATTACAATCTGTAGGACCATTCATTTCTCTCAACTCATCTCGGAGCTAATCGTGTCAAGGGCTATCTACTCACAAGTAGCCACCAAGCTCCATCTAATCAGATTTTGCCCAGGATGCTTAATGCTCTCTGCAATCATTTGTGTGCACATGGTTATTAATGTGCTGCTGGAATCTGGGCCTCATGATGTCAGGGAACTCAGCTATAGGACCATTAAGATTTCTGGCCCTCTGAAAACATCTGTAGTCAACTTTCCCAGGAAGAGTGAACTGGCTAAGAACCTTCCTTGCAACCCAGTCATCGGGCCCGCAGCAGACTGTGTCTCCTGGTGCATCGCTCATCTTTCCCTTGCTTTGACAAAACGCTTGCAATAAATCAACTTGGAAATTTTTTTGGCTCACGGTTTCAGACACTTAGCAGATCCCACATTGTTGTGGCTTGTGTTGATGCAGAGGATCATGGGAGAGAATGTCGCAGAGCATAGCTGCTCACCTTGTAGTAGCCAGGAAGTAGGAAAAGGGAGGGGGAACCTTTAGAAGGCATACATACTCTCAGCGACCTTCTTCTACCTAGGCCCCACCTCTGACTAGCCCATCCATCTATAAACTCATCAGTGGAGATAGAGTAAGCTCTCAGTGACCCCAACCTCTGAAAACTGCCCTGAGGTCCAAGCCTAGATTCTAGATCCCAGCTCTACCCCAGTACTGCCCATTATGAAAGCAGCTCCCCTCTTATCAAACCAAGTACTGAACCTTTAATCAGAGAACCAAGAAGAACCAGGCCACTGGCAACATGCTGTGCTGGCCCGTGTGCAGGAAAGCCAGGCAGCAGAGACCTAGCACTACACTGTCCGTCCTTTTTCTTTTTTCTTCTTTTTTCGGGTTTTTTGAGACAGGGCTTTCCTGGAACTCACTTTGTAGACCAGGCTGGCCTCGAACTCGCAGAGATCTGCCTACCTCTGCCTCCCGAGTGCTGGGATCAAAGGTGTTTGCCACCACTACCCAGCCTGTCCATCCTTTTTCATCCTGAAGTTTAGATCACGTGGTCTACTCTGTCACCCACCTACTGCTTTCAAAAACAGTGGCAAAATTGTGACAGTTGGTGGCCAAAAAGACACTGGCCATGTTTGATGAGGATTTCACAACTCAGACTTTCAATCAAAGCTCCGTGTGTGCACAGATCAACTCCTATATTTTGTAACTCAATGTATATGAAATTCAGCATTCCCCAAACAGCAATATATACAGATATTTATTAATTACATATGAATATGTTTAGTGCTTATTTTGTTATTAGTGAATGATAGTTGAAAGCCAGGCAGTGGTGTCGCACGCCTTTAATCCCAGCACTCGGGAAGCAGAGGCAGGTGGATCTCAGTGAGTTCGAGACCAGCCTGGTCTACAAGAGCTAGTTCCAGGACAGGCTCCAAAGCTACAGAGAAACCCTGTCTGGAAAAGAAAAAAAAAACAAAAACGAAAAACAATGATAATTAAAAGGTCAGGGAATGAAACTGTCCTAAAATACAACCAGGCTGGCCTTGAACTCACAGAGATCCACCTTGCCTCTGCCTCCTGAGTGCTGGGAATAAGGGTGTGTGCCGCCATGCCAGGCTCTCCCCAACTGTAGATGACACTAGGTCACTGGCATCTAAAGTTTCTGTGAATGCTTAGTTTTGTCTTTCTCTTCATGGGTCTGTGTAAAAAAAATAAAACCACAATGGGTTCTAGTGGGAAAAAAAAAGGTCAGGGAATGTTCTAGAAACAGGATCCAGATGCTGTGATACCCAGTACATTTACCTATAACTGATAGCCCAAATTACATTGATGGTCAAAGGTCCTTTTCATTGTTTTACTTGATATCACTTAGATCTGTTCATTGAGAAGTTAGACATTTTAAATCATAAAATTTGGAGCTAGAGAGATGGGTCAGAGGTTAAGAACACTGACTGTTTGTCTAGTAGACCCAGCTCAATTCCTAGCACCCACATGATGGCTCAAACCCTTTGGAAACTCAGTTCCAGGGGGGTGTGATGACTTCCAGCCTCCTCGGGTACTGGATGTACAAGCAGTACACAGACATGCATGCAGGCAAGAAACCCATACAGACAGATAAAATTAAATGTTACAGCCTAAATTTAAGACTAATATACTTCAGGTCATTCCTTTTAACTGCTCCTCCAGAAGTGCAGCTGATGCTGGTGCGGAACACCTTCTGACCAGCTCTCCTCCTTCCTGCTAGGTGAACTCTCCTACTCAAAACGATGGAGGGCCCTTGGTGTGAATATGAAGTGAAAATCAATTTTACGGGGGAAATGGAGCATCCTAAATTGTTACAACTAAGTGACTGATGCCAATTGCATATTTTGTTAGGAAAACTGCTTTCTGCTATAGCCTAGCATGCGAGGGAAAGAGGCTGTTATAATAGAGGGCACTCACCCGGTGTCATACCAAATTAAATATCATCCCAAGGCGGTGTATTTCTAACCACCTGGTAAGGAAAATCAGAAGTAATGCAATTAAGGAGCGCTGGACTGGCCCCACCCAACTCTGGTTGTGAACAGTCACGCCGCACCATCCTGATGGGGAAGCTCTTCGCCTCATGTAACCACACCCACTCCCTCTTTTCCTGCCCTTCCCCATGCCCCCTGTAAAATGGACCAGTAATTGTGAAAGCTTTGGCTCTCCTTGGTAGAGAGGTAGAGTAGTGGTCAAGAGGTGTGTGTGCACTGTCCAGTCTGTCCCCTACCCCGTTAATGTCAGTTTCTGAGGCAGTTCCTGTGCCTTCCTCCAATGGAACCGGCTGGCCAGTCTTGAGTGTGACCATACTGTAAATGTTGGACTGACTCCTGTATATGGGCTGCAGACTGTAACACACACCATGACTGTGCCATTATTGCTACCTCTTGTGATAATACAGAGTTTTACACAATGAAAATCCAAAACCTTTGGGAGCAGAAAGCAGAGGATGATAGAGTAGACAAAATTGGTCTGAAAAACAATAGACTTATGCAGATGAAGGGCCAAGTGAATCTCAAGACTGTGAAAGACTTCCACTACCTTCAGTTAGCCGGTTTGTAAACCTACTGAAACGGAAACTTTGGTCGTCGTATGAAAATAGACAGACATTGGCTGGGAAGGTGACTCAGTCATTACAGTGTTTCTATAAAAGCAGAAAGGCCTGGGTTTTACCCCCAGGACCCATGTTTAACAACAAAAAAATTAATTTACCAAACTGAGCATGATGCTGTGTGCTTGTAATCCTAGCCCTGGGAGGCAGAGACAAACTGAGGATGATCCCTAGCCTCACCCACGTGACAAGCCCCTGGCCAGTGCAAAACCTTGTCTCAAACAAGGGAAGACAGCATCTGAGAAAACATCTATCCTCAGGCTTCAATGTGTGCATGTGCGTGTGCGCACACACACACACACACACACACACACACACACACACACGGATGGTGTGGGGGAAGACAGACAAAAGACAAAACCTATATAAACATACACTAAAGGGGGCAGACAATCAGCATAACGTGTAAGCTGCTGACAAAGAATGCAACCCTAGAAAAAGGTAGCATTACTGAGACAGGTTTTCCTCTCTGACTTGTAACAGCCCAAAGCTAGATGGATGAGAGGTAGCCAGCACCTCTCTGGTCCCTGAGGATCATCCAGAAACACAGTTTGGTCAACTTTGTTTCTCTGTCACCCTTTTAGAGATACCCATGTGTGCATCCTCGAAGCCGGCTCCCATGCCTTCGAGAGAAAGGTTCGCAAAGAGGGAGCGGCTGCTTTATGAAAATCTCCCACGTGGGCTTACAACTCCTGGGCCGGAACTTGATCAGACGGCTACACCGAGCACCAAAGGCACAGTGCCTCAAACTGGGTGGTTCTAGTAACACAAGAAGAGTTATTACCTTGAATAATATTCATGTCACCAATGTCATTTTAATTGGTGGGAAGAGGATAGTGTTGAGTCTAAGTGACAAAGTCATTCGTGAAAACTAAGGTTAAACATATACAAAGACCAACTCAAAGTAAAAAAAGTTGAAACTATAAAGCTCTTAGAGAAAAATATAGACATATATCTTCATGCTTTGGGGGTCAGGTAACAGTCGCTTATATATAATGCCAAAATCACAAATGGCAAAGGGAAAATAAGTAAGTCGGACATCATAGGAACAAATGCTATGGAGAATATCAAGAACCTGAAAGAAAACTCACAGGATAGGGGCTGGAGAGATGGCTCAGAGGTTAAGAGCATTGCCTGCTCTTCCAAAGGTCCTGAGTTCAATTCCCAGCAACCACATGGTGGGTGGCTCACAATGATCTTTAATGGGGTCTGGTGCCCCTTCTGGCCTGTAGGCATACACACAGACAGAATATTGTATACATAATAAATAAATATTAAAAAAAAAACAAAAAAAAACTCACAGGATGGGGTGGGGAGAGGGCTCGGTGGAAAAAAAGCACCTATGTAGGTGTGAAGGGTCAAGTTCCTCAGAAGCCACATGAAAGCCAGGCATGTGTGGTGGCCTGCCATAACCTCAGCCACTGGGAGGCTGCCACTGTTGAGTTCTGGGGTAAGCTGGTGGTGAGAGTAACCAAATTGGCAAGCTGCAGGTTCTGCCTCAATAAGTAACATGGGGCCCGGCTGAAGTAGATATTTGATGTCAGCTTATCACCTCCATGAGTACAAACACAACAAATGCATGGGAGCATACATAAACAGACATGCAAAGAATAAAGGGAAAATGTAGCCAGCTTTCTTGTCTGACTATCTGTGGACCACCAGTCTGCAAACAATCACCTGGAGACTTCTTATTAATTATGCAAACAATCACCTGGAGACTTATATTAATTATGAAAGCTTGGCCGTTAGTTAGCTCAGGCTTGTCTCAACTAGCTCTTTTTTTTCTTTGCAGAGAAAGTGTGTGGGTGCCGGGAACGTGGCCCGCTCCTCTTACTATAAGTGGGTTAGGGAGGGGAAAGGGAAAGGGGGAAGGGGAGATGGGAGAAGAGCAGAGAGAGAGAAAGAGAAACGGGGGGCGGGAAGGGGAGAAGTGGGGAGAAGGGAGAGAGGCAGAAGCTGCCTCTTCAGGAGAGAGATGGAAAGGAAAGTCTCAACTAGCTCATATAAGTTAAATTAACCCATATTTTTTAATCTATGTTCTGCCTCATGGTGTTACCTCTCTTCCATCTTGCACCTCCTGTCTCCTCTCAGTATCTGGCTGGCGACTCTGCCTTCTTTCCAGAGTCCTCTCCATCTCCGGAAGTCCCACCTACCCTCTTCCTGCCTAGCTACGGCCCATTCAGCTCTTTATTAAACCAATCAGAGGGCACCTTGGCAAAGTCACATCCTCACAGTGTAAATAAATACTCCGCAACAGAAAAAACTCACAAAATGGAGGAATATATTTGCAAATCATGTCATAGAAAAGCCTTGTATTCAGACTATGCAAGTCACTTTTGTAACTCAGAAATAAAAAGAAAAACACCTAATTTAAAATGGGCAAGATTTTTGAATAGTCTTCCCCAGAAGAGCTGTACAGGGAGCAAGCTGGCCAATAAGTATGTGAACAGATGCTCACCATCATTGGTCATCAGAGAAATAGAAGCCAAAGTCATGAGCTCCTTCTTCACAATGATTGGGTTGTTTATAATCAGCAAACTGAAATTAACAAGCATTAGCAAACTCCAAAACTGCTGTGGAGTAGGTAAAGAGGTGCTGGCACTGGGAAGCATTTTGAAGTTTCTCAAACACTTAGTAACCATATAATCCAACGTTAGTTATCTATTCAAGAGAATGTAAACATATGGTCACATGAAGACCTGTGCCCAGATGTGTTTGGCAACATTATTCACTGTGCTGGCTACTTTTATGTCAACTTGACACAAGCTAGAGTCCTCAGAGAGAAAGGAGCCTCAACTAAGGAAAAACCTCCATGAGATCCTGCTGTTCCCAGGCCTCTAGGGCATTTTTCTTAATTAGTGATTGATTAGGAGAATCCAGCCCATAGTAGATGATGCTACCCCTAGTCAAGTAGTCCGGAGTTTTATAAGAAAGAAGGCTGAGCAAATCATGAGGAGCAAGCCAGTAAGCAGCACCCCTCCATGGTCTCTGCATCCGCTCCTGCCTCCAGGTTTCTGCCCTGCTTGAGTTCCTGTCCTGACTTCTTTTGATGACGAACAGTGATGCTGAAGCATAAGCTGAATAAACCCTTCCCTCCCCAAGTTGCTTTGGTCATGGTGGTCATCACAGCACTAGGAACCCTAACTGAGATATTTCACAAAAGCTGGAAACTGAAAACAATTCAAATGCCTGCCCGTTGGTGACTATGACACCAAGTGTATACCCCTGCCTTTGAATATTAATTTGATAATGAAAAGCAATGAAGTGATGATCATGCTAACACAGATGAACCTTGAGAACACGATGTTAAGTTTAAACAACCAGACACATAAAACAACACACTGTGTAAGCGCAATTATCTAAAGTCACCAGGACAGACAAGTCCAGAGAGGCACACAGCATCTGTGGTTGCCTAGGGCTGAAAGGAGAAGCAACTCTAGAGGGGACTGCTACTGGGCCACAGGATTGCCTTTGGGGATGATGAAGATGTCTAAGATTAAATAACAGTGATCATTGCACTGTAAGTATCTCTAGAACACTAAATTGAAGCTGTAAGAGCCTAAGTCTCATAATGTCTTAATTATCTCTCAATAAGGCTGTTGGAAATATAATAACGTCAAGTTCTTCTCCCATTGTGGCAGTTTATTCCAAATGTTTCAATAATTTAAGTAAAAGCCATGAAATTATGTTTAAAAGGTTAGAATTAATATTTCCACACACTAAGGGGAGGATTTGAAAACACGACATAATAGAAATTACCAAGTAAAAGTTCCTTTTGTTCAGTACCAGTTTTAAGTCATGTATCAAAAAGTTTGCCAAATTAAATAGTAAATTATAAAATGAGAAAAATATTTGCAAGATAAAATTTGTACTGAAAACTTAAATATATATACATATATATATATATATATTCAACTCGTAAATCAACTGGTTAATAAACCAAAAGATTGTATAATTATCTGGACAAACTGGCACACACCTGTAATCCTAGGACATGGGAAGTTGAGATAGGAGGTTCACTTTCAATACCAACCTGAGCAATATAATAAAACCACAACTCGGCCGGGCGGTGGTGGTGAACGCCTTTAATCCCAGCACTCAGGAGGCAGAGACAGGCAGATCTTTGTGAGTTCGAGGCCAGCCTGGTCTACAGAGCTAGTTCCAGGACAGACTCCAAACCTACAGAGAAACCCTGTCTCAAAAACCAAAAAAAAAAAAAAAAAGAAAAAGAAAAACCACGTCTCAAAAATAAAATAATTGAATGGTAAAGTCAAGGATGGAGAATGGCTCAGTGGTTAATGGCACTTGCTGCTCTTTCAGAGGACCCAAGTTCAATTCCAGATACCCACATGACAGTTCATAGTCTACATAGACTACAGTTGTAGTCTGTAACTACAACTACAATTCCAAGAGATCTGATGCCCTCTTCTGACTTCTATGGGCACCGGACATGCACATGGCATACATAGATACATGCAAGCAAACGCAAAAAGATGAATACAAATTTTAATGATAAAATTAACTCAAATTTTAAAGATTTATTTTTATTTTTAATCATGTGTATATGTCTTTGTATAGGTACATGTGAGTGCAGGTACCTGTAGGAGTGTGTGTGTGTGTCTGTGTGTGTGTGTTTGCGCACACGCATGCACGCACAGATTTGGCAGCTACAGGAGGACAGTGGGTGTCTTCCTCTAATGTTCTTCACTTTATTCTTGAGCTAGGGTCCCTTATTCAACTCAAAACTTGCAGTTTCTGGTAGTCTAACTGTCCGGCAACCTCCCAAGATTCGCCTGTCTCCACACTCAGTGAGGTACAGGCATGCTTAGACATCCCAGCTTTTACATGTGTCCTAGGGATTTGAACTTGAGTCCCCCTGCTTTTACAGCAAGCATCTAACCCATTCAATCATTTCCCCAGCCCCTGTATGGTTTATATTTTTAAAGAAATGTGTGTGTGTGCTTCTTTAAAATGAAAAATAGAATAAAAGACTATCGGGTGGTGCACAGATCTGGGGAAAGGTATTCTTGGTTCTTGGACACTGTTATGAAGCCCCCCAAAAACTCTCGCAGTTCAGGCTTCTCAGATACCAGATAAGCTCAAGTGAAAACTTTGTCTTCCAGGTCCTTGTTGCTCCAAGGATATGCACATTAAACCTATTCTCGGGACTCTGGAAGTTAATGTTCTACCTTGAAGGGAGAGCAAGCAGCCTGCAGTGTAGCAGAAAGAGGTGATCCTCTGCAGCTGGAAAGGGAACTGGATTATAAAAAAAAACTGGATTATAAAAAAACTGGATTATAAAAAAAAGTACTAGCTGCAAAGTGAGAAGAAAGCCATGGGAACCGTGAAGGCATCTGACACACCAGTCAAAAACCAATGGCACAAGGGCCTTTGGGATTTGGAGAGCAATGCAAGAAAAACAAAGCATGAGGTGCGTGATTGCAGCTCCTGAGACCAGGGACCTGATCTGTTCTCACCGGGGGTAGTTCTCTTCGGACTGCTTCTCTGTGCAATTCTGCACTGCCCTAACAAGTATTGAGATTTGGGAAAACATATTGTGAGTATCTTATTTAACCTACTTGTCTACTTGATTCAGCCTACAGTCATCAGAGAACAAAAGCCCCACTGAGGAATTGCCTAGATCAGACTGGCCTTTGAGCAAGTCTGCTGGAGGATTGTCTTGGTTATTAACTGATGAAGGGGATGCAGCCCACTGTGAATGACATCATCCCTAGCAGTTGGAACTGGACTGTATAAAAAAGCTACTTAAGTCTGAGCCAGTGAGCAAGCCACTAGCAATAAGCATCTTCCACGGTTCCTGCTATTTACTCCTGTGGCTGTGAGTTTCCTGGTCAGAGATAATATTCCATGAAATAGCAAACTGTCCTGCCTTCCTGTTCCTGCCTTGAGTTCCAGCCCTAACTTCCCTCAATAGTGGACGGTGGCCTGGAAGTACAAGATGAAATAAATTCTTTCCTACCCACATTGCTTTTGATCAGAGTGTTTTCTTGCAGCCACCCAGAAAAGAAACTGCAATAGTGACTCTCCTGCTCAGCATGTGGTACCAACTCTGTATGTCCTGGCTGGTGTGTTATGACATGCATAGCCCACCCGGAACTCCTACCATGCCTTACTCCTACAGGTTAACTCATCCGCTCCTAAACGCCACCTGGGGAAATAGATACTGTCACTAGCCCCATTTCACAGATGAGAGGATGTGTCAGTTCACATGACTGGAGTCATTTGGACACAACGCTTGTGATGCCAGTTTCCACTTTTACCATCTGTTCTGTTTTTTAGTGGAGCCTAGATGGGAAAAAAAAAGAGGAGGAAGAGATGGAGAGAAGAAGAAGATGAAAAAGAAGAAGGAGAAGATAAAGAAGAAGAGGAAGAAGAAGAGCAAGAGGAAGAAGAGGGGGAGGAAAAAGAAGGATCTAGAATAACTTCAGTGAGGATCTTCTTTTGTGAGTGTCCTTCACAGTGCTTAGTTCATATAATATCACTGAGCCAGGCACAGGGGCAAGCATTTACTGAGTACTTCCTATGAACCAGGTATTGCCCTAAGTATGTTACAGACAGCAACTTCATCTCTACTCTGAGCCTAGCAGAACGATTTTTGCCATCTCATTTTACAGCTAAGGAGACTGGGTTGCAGAATGCTGGAGTAATTGTCTCAAAGCCATGGCGCTAATGATGGGCTGAACCAGAACCCAAACCCAAGCAGTGTGACCTATGCCTCATGGTGTGATTTCTGCATTGAGTATTTGTTAAATGCCTGACCTTGTTTTATGTGTTAATTCAATCATCTCATTTAAAATATCCCCAACATGCTGCCCAAAAGAGTCTGGAAAGTAACCTCTGATGACTTTGTTATGTCTTTGACCAATATGTATTCAAAGGAACATAGCAGAATTGCTGAAAGGGAGAATTGGGCAGTCAGAATGAAGTTTAAACCCTGGTTCTAACACTGGTTCTTTCCCTTTTCATCTATCCACCCAAAGAACTAGGGGAAGCAGGATTTGGTGGAAGTCAAACAATCCCCAAATGCTGAAAGATCACTGGGAAATCCCCCCGTAGTGGGGAGACATTTGCTGAGGTGACAAGACTGGATGAGCCAGAAGGAAGTGAAGGCATGAAGGCAGCTAACAGCCTCCAGGTGTGACTCCAAGATCTGCCTCATCAGCATGGCCTGGAAAACTGTTAGAAATGCAAGCCCTCCATGCCAGACCCCTTGTCTCGGATGCTCTATTGATGGACCCATGTGTCTTAGCAAACTCTCCTGTGAGCCCAGTACATTTTAAAGTTAGGAAAAACAGCCCTCGGCTCAGCCATGAGCAGATTGTGACCTGCTAAGACTTACCATAGCAATGTGAGGGTTCTCTCTTCTAATGAATTAGAGCAGATCTAATATTGTCCCCTCTGTTCTGGATGGAGAAACCTGGGTGGACTACATAAGCCTCCAAAGGTATCAGCACCTCAGGGATGTCCATGAATATGAGGTAGACATTGAGAACATAGAGGATATTCAACTCTCAGTCCGCACATGATGGCTGAAACCAAGGCCAGTACAAAAAAGAAGGAGTTAGAGACACAGCCAGAACCGGAACCAGAAACCTCTCACTCCTTCTGTACATGTGATCAACCTGTCAGCCTCCTTCCCAAGTTAACCTAACACACACTACATCTCCCTTTCTTTCTTTCTCCCTCCATCTCTCCTTCTCCCTCCTCCTTTGTCTCTCGTCTCCTTGCATGTTTGCTTTAGGGAATCACAGAACTAACTCATTGCCTTGATTATCTCTCTGCCTTGCAGAATGACCCTGAGTCTTGCAGACATTTTACCTAGGTGGTCAGGCAGCAGCAGCTAGAGAGAAAATCAAAAACACCATTTGGAGAAACACATTACTCAAACTAACCATTAGCTATGGTGCTGCCACAGTGCTTGGGGCCTTCGGCTTGGAAACATCACAGTGCCCACTGCATTTCGTGGTGAAGTGAGGAGATGAGGCATAAGCCTGGGAGCCTTGGAGGGGTAGGGGAGCTCCAAGAACTCTTGGAAGGAGACCCCATAAAGAACTGAGTAATGCTCTCCAAGATCTACGGAAAACATCATTTTCCAAACTTGGTTTACTACCGAATGCTTTTTCTAGGACTAATATTGCATATTGTTAAAAATAATTCCAGTGGATCTGTTTCTGCTGTGAGCAACACCATAGCCTACCATCCCATGAGAAGTCCTACCACAGGAGTTCTGAAGCTGAGTCCAGAGTAATCCAAAAGAGTGGGAGTGCCAGCAATCGAGATGCTATTGGAAGGTTCTGGGAAAGAGGACCCAAGCTAGGTCTTGAAGAATGAAGAGAATGTTTGTGAAATGAAAGGGGGCTGTCACCCCATGAAATAGCTGGTGAGAAAGGAGGCTGTCACCCCATGAAACAGCTGGTGAGAAAGGGCAAGTGGTCATGGATCTTAGAAGCTTGTCGCTGCAAACAGGGTTCATTTGGTAGAAGTCACAGGTACTATTCAGTGACAGAAGGAGATGAAGCTTCAGTCCATGTGGTAGAAGACCACAGAAAATGGCATAAAGAATTCTGAACTCCAGCCAGCATGGAGGAACACACCTGTAATGCCAGCGCATGAGCAAGTGCTCTACCATTGAGCTACATCCCCCAGGGGTTGGCATCTCAGTGCGTGGGAAGCTGAAGCACAAAGGGAACAAGTTGGGTGCTAGCCTGGACTACCTAATAGGACACTATTTTTCTTAAATGGTCTGAAATTTATTCTGCATAGTAGGAAGTCTCAAAGCCTTCTTACAGGATTTGAGTAGATGTTACGGGACTGACACCATCTTGTAGGATTATAATAGATGTTAGGAGACGAAAGACTTCTGTGATCTCCTGAGACTTAGAGAGCTGGAGATGCATTTCACAGGTTCTGTGACCAGCAGAGCCTCCTGAACTGTGAATACCCAAGAAGGAGAGGTTGGATACAGTATTTTATAAACTCAGTTAGCTACAGAATTCTGTTTTCCAGAACTAGTGTTCCAGGAAGTGTAGTCGTTACAAAGTTCCCATCAGTGGTCTTGTTCCTGTTGTGAGCTAAGGTAGCCTGTGGAGAATAGCATGTGGGGTCTCACCAAAGAAATTCTGGAGTTGAATTACCATCTCTGGTGAGCCAGGCGGTAATACGTATGGGAACTACTGATTCTTCTTCATTATCCTAACATCTACAAGGTCAATGTGATGGGAAGAAAAGTGGGGGGTGGGGAAGAAGGAAGGTCAAGGAATAAGACAAGACTGAAAGGGTTGCATACAGAAGCCCTGAGGGGACAGTAAGTCACTGATGGGGATACTGAAAGGAAAGGGAGGCATGAGGGAGATAAAGATGTACCACAGATACAGGGGCTTGAGGGGAGCATGGAGACACCAGGGAAGGAGATGGAGGACTGAAGAGATATGGAGGTTCTGGGTTAGATATGCCACCACGGACATAGACTCTAGAGGTCTATGAAAGTCTTTGGAATAGAATCTAGATAGATATGGCATTACTTTGAAGGATACAGAGAAATGAGAGAGACACAGGTGAGAACTAAGGAACAGAGCAGAGACTGGAAGAGACCTCAATTTCATAATCAACATAATACACACCTGGAGTGGTTTATGCCTTAGAATTATCTCTAAAAGGCTTTCGTCTTCTTCACTATTTGATGAGGTTCATAAAAAGTAAAAAGGATTTGAGTGTGTGGTGCTGGGGATGGAACCCAGGGCCTCATGCATGCTTGCTCTACGATGGAGCTATGACTTAGCGCAAGAAAACTGGTATTTCCACTTTTTATAGCTAAGAACACTAAGGAGATAAAGCAAAGGTGATATTTGTTGGGTTTTGTCTTGTGGCTGTTGTTGTAAGTGCCCAGTAACTGGCCTCTGGTTTTACTCTTAGAGTTTACTCAAGGGGCACAGCATCCCACCTCCTGCCAAAGATGGGGAACACTCCATCTCCCTGGTGTCCAAAAAGAGCTAGGACCAGCCGAGATTCTGATTAGCCTTGACTCAGGTCCTGCCCTTCCTGTGGTTTTCTCTGAGTGTCCCCTTTTCCAACCGATTCTCCTGTTGTGAGATATATTCCATTTTCCTCAATATTGTCCCTTTATATCTAAGATAGCCAGGGTAGGTCTCCATGATTCTCAGGAACCCTGACTTGAGTCAGACAGCCTCAATTAGGACATAAACTCCCGTGTCAGCATTCAAAAGCCATCCTATCTCCCTGTACTGGGATGTGGCATTGCTATTTATAATGGCTTGATGCTCACCATGCAATGCAAGTGGTTAAACCAAAAGGGAAGGAAGTGCCAGTAAGCACTGGATGCAGAGATAGTATATGGAGTGGAGGTCAAGACAGAAACACAGATGTGAGAGTCACCTCCATTTAAATTGCAGGTGCTGGGGCAGGGGAGATGGCTGTGTTGGTGAAGTGCCTGCCTCATAATCACGAGGACCTAAGCTCAGGGCTCCAGCCCCTACTCCACAATACCAGGTGTGCTAACTGCACATCCAAAGTGCTGGGGGAGTGGGGCGATGGACAGATTCCTGGAGCTCATTGGCTAGCCAGCCAGCCTAGATAAACCAATGAGCTCCAGGTTCAGTGAGAAGCCTTGACTCAAAAAATAAAGTGATGAGCAATTAAGGAAGACATCTGAAGTTAACCTCTGGCTTGCACACACACGTGCGCATACACACACACACAGCTACAGGTGTTCATGCAATAGCATGTAACATCACACAGGGTATATAGCACGAGCACTGAACGTGCTCTGTTAGACCAAGGAAGTGGATTAGTTTGCCCAATCACAAAGAAAACCACTGGAAAGGGAAGGAACACGGCCCAGCCTAGAGGGTGGTGGATGTGATGGCCTCTCCCCTGGCATTCCAGCTTCTGCATATTAGATTGCCTGGCTTGCCCATTTGCTGAGCATTATGTAAAATGCAGAGTCCTCATCTATGGAGACAACAGAAGTGGGAATGCCCCCCTCTTCCTTCAAGATCACTTAGACATGAATATCACAGCACATAAGACTCAGAGAGACTCAGAGTCTCACAGTTAAAAAACCACTGTCTTGGTCTCTTCACCAAGTTGGGTGAAGTTAAGTTGGGTGGCTTAAACAATGTTTTATTGCTCAGAGTCCTAGAGTGGATATCCAGGATCAGGGTACCGACCATGTTGAGCGCGGGAAGGAGCCTCCTCCTGCTTTTCCAGATGGCCATTTTCTAGTCTGTCCTCACATAGCAGTGATCAGAAGAAGACAGGCAGGCTCCACCTGTCTCCTAAGGAGGACACTGGTCCCATTCCGAACCTCTCCTAGAAGCCTCATCTCCAGTTATCATCTGGGGTCAATAGTCAACATATGAACGGAGAGACTGGGACACACACCGGGATGTAGTCCACAGCAATTGCCACCTTCAGAGATTCCTTCTTCTCGAGAAATAGTCAGTGGTATAACCTCCATTTTCTCTGCTATACTGTGTCAGCAATGTAGATAAAATAATAACTGTGATGCTGACAATTATCATTGTTGAATTTGGGAAGAATTGGGCACTAGTAATTTGTTTCAGATGGGCCGATTGGCTGATCTTGGAATTCATACAACTTTGAGCCAGATACTCAAGTCTTAAACAGGGAGGCAGAAAAAGCTAAAACCGCTACAAGTTTTCCTATCCATCCCTGCTCCTCCCCTTCAGTCAGCCCTGCTTAGAACAAAGCACACACTCAGGAGGTCTGACCTTTTTGTTTTCTGTAAAACACATTTACAGATAAGATATAAATAGGTGAAGATCTTCTTGAAACGATGTTGGTATTGAAGCTGATGTTCAATGGACCCTCAACTCTGGGAGGGCTCGTACAGAGATCCTAGCATTAGTCCTATCTAAAATTCATAAAGCCCCTGAATCTGGGACCCGTGTCGGACATGAAGAAAATGAGGAGCAGAGAATGACTTGACAAGTGTTGTAGAACTTCCCCAAGGCTTAAATGCCAATTTTCCTTTTAATTTCATATTTCAGTGTGTGTGTGTGTGTGTGTGTGTGTGTGTGTGTGTGTGTGTGTGTGTGTGTGTGTGTGTGCGCGCGCGTGTGCAGGGGTGCATGCCACAGCATGTGTGTGGAGGTCAGAGGACAACCTTGTTAGGGAGGTTCACGCTTTCCATTTCTCGTGGCTTCTGGGGATCAAACTTGGGTCATCAGGTTTACACTACAAGTGCCTTTACCTACTGAGCCAACTTGCAAGCCTAAGGCTGAAATTCTTAACCATCCACTCCAGCACAGAAAATCCAGGCCCTCCTTTCTGCCACACCCCTGAAGAAGAGTTTCAGTGAGGCTCATTGATGTCCTCCACACAGCTCCCCACTAACGGAGAGGAGTGGAAATCTTAAGATGGTTTCTCACAACTAAGACAGGTGCAATTTATCATGGTCTAATGCTAACAGATTCTGTGGGCGCAAAATTCATAGCGTGTGTATAAATAAATTAACTCAGCAGCGTGGAACTTGATTCAATGCTTTTTTAAAAAATGAACAACCTGTTTCTTTGAGCTGTGATATTTATTTTCTCTCCTGGATTTTTTTTTTATTGGCTCACAGCTGCCAATGGAAGCCAGTTCTGATTCTGATTAGCTAGAGAAAGATCAATCAAATAAATATAAAGTCAGATGTGCTTGCAATTATTTAGATAGTTTTTTTTTCTCCCCAAATAGTCCTTTTTCCCCAGAGAAAACATGAAGTGTTTCTATTCCTGTTGTCACCGTTGTCTGCTCTTGTTGCCATAAACATGATATCACATGTGTTTTAGAACACGCCTGCTTCGGTGATTTCAAAGGACAGTGATCCACTTCTGCTGGTGGCTGGTCCGTTCTAGCTCCTGTGGAGGAGCTGTGGGAAAATGGTGTATGTGTAAGATCTGAAGGGGGAGGAGTGAGATCTGAATCGAGCCTTTCGTTAGTTCTCTAAGAGAATTAATGGCGTACTTTTCTTTGCGCTGTGTCCACCCGGTAGCATGGTGATGAAGGAATGACAGCTGGCCTTCTTGATTTGAAACCTTGTTTTGCTGTTATTGCTATTCGCTGACCTCAGTTTTCTGCCCTCAGGGCTAATTTGTTTGGTTTTGTGAGGCATCACGGCTACAGCCATCACTCAACGCTTGGAGCACTCAGGGAGACAAATCGGTGTCATTTCTATTAGCTGTGTGTTGTATGTAAGCTTTCACCTGGAAAGGCTGCATGTTGGGAAGGCTGCATGGCATGCCTCAAGCCCACAGTCAACAGTACTTGAAAGGCCGACCCATCTCTTGGATGAACTTTCACTTGTTTTGGCAGTGACGGGGGTTATGACGGGTGTATGTGAGTATGGCTATGATGTGTCTGTGAGTGCAGTGTACTTGTGACCCAGCAGGCACACGGAAGTCAAAACACAACCTTCAGGGACTGGCCCACCTCGTTCTTTAGGCAGTCTGTCTTGTTTGTATGACTATAGCTCGTGGACATGCCATCCACTCTTCTGTCTCCAGCTCCCGTTTCCTGAGATGGTGCTGGTGTTAGGGATGTCTGCCATCACACCCGAGGATTGAACTCGAGGCGCCAGGCTTGGACAGCAAGCACCTTTACCCAGCCATATCCCCAGCCTGGGCTTTCACATGTTTAAGAAGAGGGAGCAGGGGCTGCCCCTAATGCTTTGACTAGCTTTTAGGATCCTATGCCTCATACTGGGTTACGTTACACATTCTTAATACAAGGGGAGGTGCTTAGTCTTACCGCAACTTGATATGCCATGCTTTGTTGATACCCATGGGGGTCCTGCCCCTTTCTGAACAGAAACTGAAGGTGTGGAGGGAATGGGAAAAGAGGGGGGAGGAGAAACTGCAGTCAGAACGTAAAAGAAATAAATTAATTTAATTTTAAAAAAAGGATAAGGGAATCTAAAACAGCACAGGGTCTCTCCTTATTTTACGCTGAAAAAAACTGAGACAAGATAAGTTGTTCCCTCCACAGCCTCAAGAATGTATAGGCCTACGTCCCCATCCACCCAGGACCTCAAAATATAAATGTTTGGAGTTAGGGTGCTTGAGAGTAATTAAGTTAAATGAGGTTATTAGGGGAGACCCTAATCTAATTCTAATCCTAAAGATATGTCTAGTTGAGAAGATTTTAAATTATATGATTTTTATTCATTTTTTTGAGAATTTCATATATACATACAATGTACTTTTGCAATATCCACCCTTTTTCCCCTCCAGCTCCCTTTGAATCTGCCCAACATATCCCTCTACCAACGTCATCTCCTCTTCTTTTTGTTTTTCTATAAACCACTGGGTACAATCACTGCTACCCATTTGCACATGGCATCCCTGGAGCATGGGCACCCTAGCAGTGGTCACACCCCAAAGAAAAGTGACTCCCCTTCCACCAGCAGCTATCAACTGCCAATAACTCCTCAGAAAGGGATAGGGCTTTATGAGCACCTCCCCCATCCAAACTAGCCTTTGATTGGCTTGGTCTTGCTGCAGGGCTTATGCAGGTAACCAGGGCTTCTGCAGTGAGCGTGGGAGTGCAATGGCCGTGCTGCCCAGAAGTCACAGTTCACAGTACCCGTTCTTGCGTTCTCTCTGGTTCCTCTTCTGAAATCTTCCCTGAGCTCTGAGGGTAGGGGTGGGGACTTGATACAGATGTCTCATTTAGGACCAAGTGCCCACTGTCACTTGTTCTTAGCACTTTAACTAGTTGTGAGTCTCTGCATGGACTGCTGCCCACTGTAAAGGGAAGCTTCTCTGACCCATATTGAGAGCAGAACAAATATATGGGGACGCACAAAAATATTTAGAAGCCAGTTTGACAACGTGGCCATTTAGCAAAGCAATAATCGTAGGTTCCTCCTTAGGCCTATGACCTACCCAGCATGGATGTTTGACCAGGTTTATTTACAGTGCAAGGGATGAGCTCCTTCCTGTGGAGCAAGACTCAAAACCAATCAGAAAGTAGCTGGTTACCCCCATAACAACCACGCCACTATTGTACTCATGGGTATATCTCATCTGGCAGATCAGTACTGTAGCAGGTTCCAGTTCTGGGTAAGACCACTGAGGCTTCTTTTTGCCAATAGCTGCATAATGCCTTCCAGCACTATAAAAGCTGTCCGGGCTGTGGCATTCTGTTATATCAGTGTGAGTCGCTTGCTGACATTGGCTCTGCTTCTAAACCATAGACTGGGCTATGGCAGAGCCTCCTTAGCTACTGTGATCTCTCCTGACAGTTATTTCTTCCCTCAAACCTTGGTCAAAATTGGCCTGAGTTTATGGTAGGATGAAGCCAATTCTCATAAAACAGGCTGCCTACACGTGGTGCTGAGCCTACACATACCCCAGAGCATAGCATAGCTTTTCCCTTCTGTGACCCAATAGGGCCACCATGCTATGGCCTTGCTTATATGTCAGCCACTCCAACAGGTTTTTACATCGGGAAGAAGAAAGGAGGGGCTAGGGATTCGTAGTCTCTTCCCTCTGACATCTTTGTTCCCATCATGAGGCCAAGATTCCTTTTAGAAACATTTCTACTCTGTTCTTAGCAATCTCAATATTTCCTATAGCAGTAGTGACAGGATGATAGAGACTGGGGACAGTGACATCAAGATATAAAGGAAATCAATTGGCAGAGAAAGCCTGGAAGACCTTCCCCACCCTGGGCTTCATATAGCAAACTGCCTGCTCAAGAAAAGCCCACACTTTACAAACAAGGGAGACACAGGCTCCCTTTCTCCGAACTTTTTGGTCATTGAGATTACAGGGTGCCCCTGGGGATGCTTTGCATGGATGGAATTACAATCTGATAAATAAAGCCAGGAACCACTAGGGTTGCACAAGAGGGTTAGGGTACATATTTTTGCTGTAAATGCGGTTTCTGATAAGATTCCTAGAGAAGCACAGGTATTCATCTGGGGAGAGAGTAAGGCCATAAATAAAGGTTCATTGTGTTAGAATCCTTGATTCCCGGATGGTGAGAAGCTGATTAGGGTCCCGGGTTCCTCTCTCTTTCCACATCCTCATCATTATTCCCATCTTTCTATCCTGCCTCAGAATGTGTGTTTCCTCAGATCCCTATGTTGAAAACCCAATTCCAAAGGTAATGTTGTTCAGAGGTGAGGCCTCTGGGAGATGGCTAGGTCTTTAGAGTGGACCTTTCAGGAATTATGCTTGGTGTCTGTTAGAACATGGCCCAGAGACCTTCCACCAAGTGAGGGCACACTTAAAAGAAGCCGTCAATGAAATAAAATGAATGAAATTTATGCCCTGGCAATGCTGACGCATGCATGGACAGCCTGTATATGGCGGTTCTTTTGAGCTTGTCCATATTGGGTTTCATGATCTAAGTTGATGAGGACAACTGACCAGGTCTCTTCCTCAAAAGGGCACCAGATCTCATTACAGGATCCTTACCAGAAACCAAATCTGCTTTGACATTGGCTTCCAGCTATGAACAATAAATAAATGACTTTCATTTACACAGCAATCTGTGGTATTCTTTGTAGCAGCTGGAAGGGACTGAACTGTGGGTGCTGCTAGCTCCTGTTTAGAGGGCCAGGACAATCTTTCTGTGAGGATTGGGTAACTACACCTTGGCAGCTGTGACTACATGTGGATAACGTGTGTGAGTGCCTGGGTAGGTCGGGAGTCAAGGAGGCTGGAGGAGCAGGGACTGAGTCAGCCTTGAAGCCAGGTCTCCTTGGGCCCTAAGGACAGGAAGGAGGAAGTACTTTTGGAGAAGAGAGAGCCACAGGTGGCAGGAAAGATCAGGAACTGGGATGTAAGCCGATGCAATGAGACTTGCTGACTGGAGGGACCAAGGACAAGCATTGGCTTCCTAGACAAAGGACAGTCTCAAGCCATGATTTGCCTCTTCCAGAACCTGCTTTCCCAATGGGGCTCTAAATTCTCTCTGCTGCTTATCTTTTGGCTGCTTTCCTATCAACAGGATATCCTGGAGAAGGAAGGGAAAGGGGGTGACACTCTTTGGGGGCATTTGGTAACTGAGGGCATGAGCACTGGGGTGTGGGTCAGGGACACGTGCAGCAGCCTGGGAGGACTCGTCAGAGACCTCCACTCAGGGAAAGTGGTGTGGGACAATTCTGTATTCTTTCAATTATGTTTTAAATAAACGCTGATTGGCCAGTAGCCAGGCAGGAGGTATAGGCGGGACAACCAGACAAGAAGTAGAGGCGGGACAATGAGAACAGGAGAATTCTGGGAAGGAGGAAGCCCATTCCTCCCCAGTCCTGCCCAGACACAGAAGAAAGAAGATGTAGCCTGCCCTGCCAAAAAAGGTACCGAGCCATGTGGCTAACATAGATAAGAATGTAAGTTACAAGAGTTAACAAGAAGCCTGAGCTAATGGGCCAATCAGTTTATCATTAATATAGACCTCTGTAATTTTCTTTGGGGCTTACTGGCTATGGGAACTAGGCAGGACAGAAACCCCAACAAGCCCACTCCTCCTGTTCCAGGGAAGGTAGGAGTCTTGACTTCACAGCAAAGAATTTCAGCATGAGTCACAGTAGGGGTTTAGTAGGAATAGTGGTTATTGTTGTTTTTAACTTGTGGGTGTTAGCATGGGGGTTAGGAGGAAAGCACTCAGGGAGAAATGTGGATGTGGGCTTCTCAAAAGAGAGTGATGCTCAAGGAGAAATGTGGATGTGGGCTTCTCAAAGGAGAGTGATGCCCTACGGTTTCGGTGGCCCTCAAGTCACATCTCAAAGAGTTCTTGAGAAACTTGTTTCCCTTCTTCTCTGCCCTCCTTGTCAATAAATGAGATTGTAGAGCTGCTGCAGGGGTGCCTTGGATTTATATTGGGATCTGATGAGATAACTCAGGGTCACAAAGTTTGCACAACTGAGTTAAGCAATGTCTTTTACTGTAAATGAGGTTTCTTGTGAGAGTCTTAGTAAATCACAGGTTAGTGCTGGGAAGGAAGGCCATATCCGAAGGCCATACACACTTAGGTCTTAATCACAATTAATTGCTATTTTACTATTCTTATTAGTGATCTCTCTGTATAAAAGGGGTATTGTCTCTAGATGGGCAACCTTCACATCAAACGTCAGTTGTGAGGAATTTTTTTAATTTTTACTATTATTATTCTTTCATATATTACATCCCGACCAGTTCACCTCCCTCCTCCCCTCCCAGTCCCTCCCTCCACCTTTCCTCTCCCCCAGATCCACTCCACCTTCACGTCCCCTCAGAAAAGGGCAGGCCTCCCAGGGACATCAACCAAACATGGCATATCAAGTTGCAATGAGATTAGGCACATCACCTCATAGTAAGACTGGATGAGGCAACCCAGTAGGAGGAAAAGGGTCCCAAAAGCAAGCAAGAGTCAACCGGCTCTCACTGTTAGGAGTCCCACAAGAGCACCAAGCTATAACCACAACATATATGCAGAGGGCCTACGTCAGTCCCATGCAGGCTGTCAGTTCAGTCTCCGTGAACCCTGGTTAGCTGGTTCTGTGAACTACAATCCTTCCTCCCCCTTCTTCTGTGGGATTCTCTGCCTAATGTTTGACTGTGGGTCTCTGCATCTGCTCCCACCAGTTGCTAGATGAAGCTTCTCTGATGGTCATGCCAGGCTGTGGTCTACAAGTACAAAGGAGGATCATTGGGAGTCATTTCACTGACTATCCCGTGCCTCCCACCAGCCATGTTTGGGTCTATCCTAGGTCTCTGGGCTATCCAGCCTCTGGTTCCTGGCCCTTCAGACAGTGTCAGGCAAGGGCTCCCTCTTATGGGATGTGTCTCAAGTTGGACCAGTCATTGATTGGCCACTCCCATAAGTTTTAAAAAAAAAAAAAAAAAGGAAGAACAGATCTTAGTCCCAGGCCCTACTGAAGTATCTGGTCCAGGTTCTTGTGTCCCACGGCAAAGCATTGGACCAGGGACACAGAGTTAGAAATAGGAATATAGACAGCTAATTTATCAAGAAAAAGAAAGTAGGAGTGAGAAAGGGAGTGGCCTAGAGAGCTGAGCAATTAAGCCCTGAATGTGTTAAGCTTTGAGCCACATGACCCTTAGAATCCCATTGCACAAGGAAATTCAAGAAATTCCAAAAATCTTAAATGCAGTTGCCACTAGGGCACTTGAACACAACTCTCCTTTGAGCACACACACACGCATGCATACACACACATACACACATGCACACACACACAGGGTATCTTTGGTGTGTTCTGCCTTAAATGGGACATCTCTATTGCACCTCCTCTACCCAAGAATTGGGGATATCAAGAACAAAGGGACAGAAAGACTGTGGAGCCAGGGGTCAGGTAGTGCTGGAGACAGAGTGTCTTCCGGACATGATGAGACCATTACGCTCATGCACTCATGGCAGCTGCGACTGCCCGCGCAGGACCTGTACAAGTTCAAGCCAGCCCACATGGATGGGGAGGCACACAAGCTCCCACCCCCAGCGGAGGAGCTATTGACAGCTGACAACTGCTGGGACAGAGCGAGTTAGTTTTCTTTAGGGATGCGGTCTCTGGTAGGTTGACTATGCCCCAGTGCATGATCCTATACTCATGTGTGTATGGGCAACAGTAATTAGACTGAGTGGATTATTTTAAAAGAGAGAGATAGTACATAAAGTTGAAGAAAACTATGGGGAGGGGGTCTGGGAGGAGCTGGAGGGGAACAGTGGGGGTAAATATGATTGAAATACATTGTATGCATGCATAAAATTCTCAAGGAATAAATTTAAAATATATGTGAAAGAGAGTGGAGGAAGTGAAGGGCAGGGGTCGGGGGGGATGTTAACTACATCCTGCAGTAGGGCCAGTGCAGAGCCTGTAAGAGTCAGAGACCAGAGACAGAAATAGGTTCAGTCTATGATGCCAAAATCCCTCTCCTCTGCCTGGATTTTATCTCTCCCTGGCTACCTGCCTGTCCCTCCCAGTAATCCTTGCCCTGGCCTTACCCTATTATGGTCTACACATCAAGAAGGCCCAGGCAGTTGGAGAACAGAGACTTAGAACCCAGTGTGCAGCACTTCTGCCATGCCCAGGGTAGGGAGGCTCCAACCAGGAGACTTGCTTCTCCCAGAAAGCACAGTGATCTCCTTGCCCTCCAGAGAACAGCTCAGAGGCAAGACTGTGAAGACCTAGTGCAGGTCCATCCACTAGTGCCTGTGTAGGCATTGGTCTTGTTTGGACTGGATTTGGGTTGGCTGGCATGTTAGCTTAGGTCTGCAGTCACTCTCAGTGATGCTTAGTATGCTATATTGAGCAGCTTCACCCGGTATAAAGTAAAGATCCTGCCCCAAACTGCCAGTAAGACCCCCTGGACAAACAGCCATTTTTCCTTTTGTATTCTTTCCTGACAGTCTCCCAGACATTGACCCAAAAGACAAAGCTCAATGCTTCTGGGATCCACTGCCTCCTTCAGGACGCTGAAGGCCAGGGCATTCAGAAGCATGTGGCCAGACTTCTATGTGCTCAAGACTTTTAATCCCCTTAATTGAAATTGATTGGCCTGTTGAGGCCCAGCTCCTCACTGAGCTCCACTTCTGAGCTTCGGCATGTGGGCAATGGCAGCTTATTTCTTTTAAAGACCAATTGACCCGACATGGTGGTATCCAGCCTCTCCTTGAATATCAACCCCTTTCCCAACTTGGAGCCAAATCAGAAAATGCACACAGTTACAAAACAGCTTGGGAGCAACAAAAGCACCTGATAAAATAAGGAGAGAGTATTCTTGTCTCACTGTGGCTTAGTGCTGTATAAAAGGCAAATCAAAATACCATTAGCAAGAAAAGATGCCATCAAACTGGAGTTGGGGGTGAGGAAGGTGGGGGAACGCAATGGTAGCGGGAGGGGAGTATGCCTTCTAAAGCATGCAAGATAAACAGACTGGCCCGAGCATATCTAAGAGCCAGCTGCAAAAAAAGAGATAAAAGGGGGGGGGGAGTGAAAGCCCGTCTCAAGTTAAAAGAAAACCAAACATAAGAGAATTGTTTGAGCAAACGGATAGGTATTCGCCCACAATTCCTCCGAAGTGGCTGCAGTTGGAATACAAACCGGTTTGGCAGGTTTATATTCTATCTTCTGGCAAATTCTTGCTTACCAGACTGATCCTATATCCTGAAAAGCATTCCTGTGTCATGCTGCTGGGTCATTGTAACAAGTGGGACCTGGGCTTGAAATGGCTGTGCCAGGGTAGCCAGTTTACTTTTCAGCTCCTAGTCCCAGGCTGTACCCTGCTAGCCACACAGCGGTGGCACCAGCATACAAGAAATAAGGAAGGGACTCTTGGAGGTAGTTCAGCAGAGAGCTGACAAGTCAAATAATCAATAACAAACCCATTCTCATGGCTACAGATCAAGTCTAAGGGGTCCAGATTTTCATTTATCGTGTGTGTGTGTGTGTGTGTGTGTGTGTGTGTGTGTGTGTGTGTGTATGTGTGTGTGTGTATGTGTGTGTGTGTGTTTGTGTGTGTGTGTGTGTGTGTAGGTCAGAGGACAGTCTGAGGGAGTCAGTTCCCTTCTCTTTTTTACCATGTTGGTCAGGAGATTGAATTCAGAACATCGAGCTTGGCAGCAAGCACCCTTACTGCTTGAGCCATCTCACCAGCCCCAGCTTTTTAACAGGAAAGAAGGAACCCATTTGTTTGCTGTTGGAAAGTTTAATTTTTAAAGCCATTCAAGGAGAAGGTAGGCATTAGTTTCCATGCTCTATCTGTAGTGAAAGCAAAACATTTCTCCTTTCCTGTATTCAGCCAATAGGACCTGTGAATTAAATCGACTAATTCAAGGAAAAAACACATGACCTTAAGATGCTCACTTGTAATGAGAAGAGCCTCACAAAAATGAGTGTATGAGGAAAGGCAGAGGAGATAGGTGGATCCCTGGTGCTCTGGCCAGCCAGCCCAGTCTGAGCTGAAAGCCTCTGGTGCCGGGGACAGACCTATCTCAAGGAAACACAGCAGATGACTCTGGAAAATAACACCTGACGTTGACCTCCGGCTTCCACAAGAATACCCCCACACACACATGCACACACATACACATGCGCACATATACACATACACCCATGCACACACATACACGTGCACACACATACATGTACACACAGAGAGAAATATGCAAAGAAGTTGTCAGACATGGGGACTGGAGAGATGGCTTTGCAGTTAAGAGTGCCCGTGGCTCTTGCGGAGGACCAAAGTTTGATTCCCAGCACTCTTGTTGGGAAGCTCACAATTGCCTATAACTCCAGATCCAGGGGATCTGATGCCCTCTTCTGGTCTCCACAGGCGCCTGCACAATTGTGTGTCACACACACACACACACACACACACACACACACACACACGCAGACAGCAATAACCTGAAGTGACTGGACAAAAAGGGACAGTTTGGCTGCTAGGGACTGCAGTTGTGAAGAGGTGACTAGGAAACATATACGTTATATGTTATAAGTTGCTGAGTAAGGTTTGTTGTGTAAGCTATCTTGGTGTCAGGACCAGAATCTGCCCCAGGTACCTTCTGATCAAACCCAGATGGGGCCTGAATCCTGGGGTGAGGTGTACTGTAGCATGGGGGCCGGCTTTTGATTTATGCCCCACCTGGTCCCCCCAGCCGTTTAGTCCCAGAGAAAATCACACAGAGGTCTCCAGAAGATTATAGACTGATTGGCCCATTAGCTCAGGCTTCTTATTAGCTCTTGTAGCTTATATTAACCCATTATCCCTATCTATGTTAGCCACATGGCTCAGTACCTTTCTCAGTGGGGCAGGTCACATCCTGTTTCTTCGGTGGTCTAGGCAGGAGTGCCAAGAGAGCTTCCTGCTTCCCAGAATTCTATTCTCCTTGCTCCGGCTCTACTTCCTGTCTGGTTGTCCCACCTATACATCCTGGCTAATGGCCAATCAGTGTTTATTTAAATCATGATTGATAGAATACATACAATTTTCTTGCACCAGTCTACAGCTCCTGACAGAGTGGGTGGCCTAGGGGTTAGTCACCCAGAAATGTAGATGTATTTTGAATCCTGCCCCCCCATACACACACTATTGGTGGCTATCAGTGTCAGAGAATAACCTGCTTTGGGAGACTGGAGTGTGATGCTGAAGCTCAGGTCAGAGCACCCCTCTACTGTGAGGTTTTTAACTGACTTGCTTTTTCATATATGGATCAAAACCAAGCAATATTTATGGTCCCATCTGTATGAAAGCACATGGAGGCAGATACAGTGATAGGGACTGAATTGTGGTTTGACATGTGCTAGTCAAGTGCTCTACCGCTAGGCTTCAGCTGAGGTCGAAGACTTTGGATAGCATGGACAAGTTCTTAGAGGCCGCACATTGCTACATGACCATTGTCAAACCCTTGAGCCCCCATAGGGTACTGCATGCTGTGCGGGTATATTAGTTCATCTTCAGTTGCTATAACGAAACATCTAAGTCGGGTACTTACAAAGACAAGTCTATCTAACTCACAGCTTTGGAATCTGAAGGCCTAAGATCACACAGTCCCATCTGCTTGGCTCTGGCGAGGGCCCTCTGGTTACGTCACAATGTGGCCTCACAGTGAGACCTCACAGAAGAAGAGGAGATCAAGTGGTAGGCAGGTGAGTTCAAAACGGACTTTGCTTGTTTTAGAAGAACTTCCTCTTGCAGAAACCCATCCCCAGAAACCACTATCCATCCCTTCTAAGAACAACTGCCCTGGGATGGAATCTCTGCTCCCTGGACTTCATCTTTGACAGGCTCAACCACAGCTGAACTTCACCACACCAAGCACTAGGCCTTAGCATATGAACCCTTGGGAGACACACCCAAATTGTAACAGATGGCAGTAAACCCAAGCCTTGGGATTACACTGTCACCCAAGCCTGCAGCCAGCACAAGTACCAAAAAGCCACAGAGCTGTTCTTTTTTCTTTTTTTTATTAAGAATTTTTTTTAATACAATCTTTTCTCATTTTACATAGCTATCCCCATTCCTATTTTCTACCCCAACCCACCCCCCATCCACTCCTCAGGAAGGGTAAGGCTTCCCATGGGGCGTCAACAAAGCCTGACACTTCACTTTGAGGCAAGACCAAGGCCCTCCCACCCATATCTCGGCTGAGCAAGGTATCCCTCCAAAGAGAATGTGCTCCTAGTCGCCAGTTCAAGCACTAGGGATAAATCCTGGTCCCACTGCCAGTGGCCCCACAGACTGCCCAAGCTGCACAACTGTCCCCCACATTCGGTGGGCCTAGTTTGATCCTATGCAGGTTCCCCCACTATCAGTGAGCTCTCCCTAGCTCAGTCAGCTGTGTTTGTGGGTAATACCATCATGGTCTTGACCCTAGGAAAAAACTATCCTGAGTGAGGTAACCCAGACCCAGATAGACAAACATGGTATGTACTCACACATATGTAGATATTAAATGTAAAGCAAAGGATAATCCGCCTATGGTCCACAATCCCAGAGAAACTAGGTAACAAAGAGAACCCTAAGAGAGACATACATAGATCCCTCTGGGAAGGGGAAATAGACAAGATCTCTTGAGAAAATTGGGAAGTGGGGGGAGGGAGAGTAGAAGGGGAGAAGGGAGAAGGGGAGGGAGGAGGAGAACATGAGGGAATGGGATGCTCAAGAAGGGTGGAGGACATAGAGGGAGAGAAAGGAAAGGGATTTCTTGACTGATTCCTTGATTGAAGAGCTAGCGAGAAACCTGGGGCTAGGGGACATCCCAGGCATCTACAAGGATGACCCCAGCTAAGACCCTAAGCAACAGAGGAGAGGACGCCTAAATTGGCCTTTAATCAGTAATCAGATTGACGACTCCCCTAACTGTCATCATGGAGCCTTCATCCAGCAACTGACGGAAGCAGATGCAGAGATCCACAGCGAAGCTCTGGACCGAGTTACCGGAGACCAGTGCAAGAGAGGGTGGAGCACAGAGCTGTTCTGAAGGCAGCAGATGATGGGGACAGCAAGATGGTACTGTGGGTAAAAGTCTTTGCCGCCAAGTCTGAACCCCAGCTTCAATCCCGAGAACCCAGGTGGTGGAAGGAGAGAGCCGACCCCACGAACTGTCCTCTGGCCTCTCCTCATCTGTTCTGTGCTGCATACTTCCCTCCACTAAACAAACTAATTAATTAATTGGATGATAACAGTTTACAGTATCCAGAATCTAACCACATAGGGTCTGTTCCCAGCTTTTTGCGACCCCCCCATCACTAGCCTTTCTTGTTTTATTTTCCTAGTCCCCCACCAGTGTCCTAACTGATTTTCTACATGGAACCCCTCCCTCTCTGTTTGAAATATGTAAAGTTTATCTCTTATTTTTTTTAAACAAACGTTTTCTGAAAACTGACTCAATATTTCCCCCTCTATCTATTCATATAAATATGTACATATTCACGTATGGGTCCCTTACCTTTGTCTTCATAGCTGAGTTATTGAGTTGACCTTTCTGCCTTTATTTATCTATTCATGTTTGTTTGCTTATTGGTGGTTTTCTTTCTGTCACCCCTCCAACACTGGCAGGCAAAGTGCAGTCCTCATTGTGCTCTCCTGTCTTTCAGCCATTTCACAAAACTGAAAAAAAAAAATCAAAACCTCGAAAGGACTGGCCAGGTCCAATCCTTCCCCCTGGGGACATCTCTACCTCCAGGTGTTATGAGCATTTTGTTCTATTAGCGGGGGTCGGGGGAGGTGTGAGGGGAGGTCTGCCACAGCAGGACTCTGGCTCTGTGGATGGGAGCTATGCATAACTAATGAACAGGAAAATTGGTATCAAAACAGCCTGATGGGTCTCAACATGTTTCTAATAATTTCTGAATCTCCCAGTCTTCTTTCCTGACACATCGTCTTTCCTTCCTAAATGAATACTCCAAATCCTCACGGGCCCAGGAATGTTTTTTGAGTCTACACATTCTCTTCTTTCCTCTCCAGATTTTCTGTCAAGCTGTCCACATTCTCCATATCTGGTTTGGATTCAAACTGTGGATGCAGCAATGTCATAGACATCCAATAGCCCAGGAGATTTGAGAGTAGACTGTATCTTGTGCTGCAAATAACACATAGAATGAATAGCAGATGCCTGTTTCAGATATGATGTAATAATGCTCAAGACGGTTGTCCACTTGTCCAATGCCACATGGGTAGAAGGAACCAGATCAACATAGGAACCTATGTCCTTCTGATTGTATAGCTCCTGCCAGCTACTGAATGAATGAAAAATAAAGCATTGGGTTTTCAATTCTAGCAAAGTGCTATCAGCACTAAAGCCTAGAGTTCTCAGATGAACATTTCATTCAGCTGTTTCTTGGTAAGTCTAGAAGCATTATCAGAAAGACCCCCCAGTTTAGGAGGTTTTCAGAGGCCAGTTCTCCTGACCTGTGCATGCACTTGGAATCCAGTTGTGCCAGCAAGGATGGGAGGTGCACTAGATAGTGTTTATGTCAACTTAACAGAATCTAGAGTTATCTGGGGAAAAGTACTCTTTTTTCTTGCTATTTTTTTTATTGATTTTACTGAGCTCTATGTTTTTCTCTGCTCCCCTCTCTGCCTCTCCCCTTCCCATCAACCCTCTCCCTAGGTCCCCATGCTCCCAATTTACTCAGGAGATCTTGGTTTTTTCTACTTCCTGTGTAGATTAGATCCATGTATGTCTTTCTTAAGGTCCTCATTGTTGTCTGCATTCTCTGGATTGTGAATTGTAGGCTGGTTTTCTTTGCTTTATGTTTAAAAACCACTTATGCGTGAGTACATGTGATAATTGTCTTTCTGGGTCTGGGTTACCTCACTCAATATGATGTTTTCTAGCTCCATCCATTTGCGTGCAAATTTCAAGATGTTATTTTTTTCTGCTGTGTAGTGCTCCATTGTGTAAATATACCATATGGAAAAGGTACCCTTAACTGAGAACATATCCTCATGAGAATAGAATGGCCTGTGTTGCAGTCTGTGGCACACTTCCTGGATTGATGATTGATGTCAGAAGGCCCAGTTGACTGACCCTGGGCTGGTGCTCCTGGGTCCTATAAGAAAGGACCATGAGGAACAAGCCAGAAAGCAGCACTCTCCATGGCCTCTGCATCATCTCCTGCTTCATTTCTGCCCTGCTTGAGCTCTGTCCTGTCTTCCTCTGGTGTGGAAGTGTAAGCAAAATAAACCCTTTCATCCCTAAGTTGTTATGGTCATGGTGGTTTATCACAGCAATAGTCACCCTAACTGAGACAGAGGGGACACAAAAAGTAAGTACAAAGATAGAGGGGAACCATACAGTGGGGAGATGTATCGTTCCCTTTACACTGGTCACAGATGTGTATTAGTTTATGATTTAGAGTGCATTCAATAAAAGCAGGAGCTAGGGAGATGACTTAGTGAACACAGATAAAAGTTCTTCCTGCACAAGCATTAGGAACTGAGTTCACATCCCTAGTACCCTTGTGAAAAACCAGATATAGCCACATTAGCAATGGTAACCCCAGAGAGATGAGGGGAAAAGATAAGGGGAATACTGGGTGGCTGCTTGCTGCTAGCTTAGCTCCAAGTTCAAGAGACCTTGTCTCAAGGGAATAAGATGGAAAGTGATAGAACAAGACATCCAACATCCTCCTCTGGCCTCCACTCACCGCCCCTACCACATGCACATACGCCATACACACACATGCATATACACATAATATATACACACTCACACACACCAAGAGAGGAAAAGAGAGAAAGGAAAAAAGGAAAGGAGGGAGATAGAAGAGAGAGAAATTATAGCATCTGTATATAGTGGTATATAATCCTGTAATATTTGGGAGACTGAGGCAGGAGTTTCATAACTTCCATGCAGCTGCATCTACACAGGGAGTTCCAGACCAAATCGGCTACATAGTGAGAACCTATCAAAATAAGAGCTAGCAGCAAAGGTGATGCCATATTTTCATCAAAGTGTAAATTCCTCTTCCTATATATGCAAGAAGATTACCTACCCAGCCTTCTTTGCCTCAGATTAAGCCATTATAGCTGGGTTCTGACCTAAGGGATGTGGGCAGAAGTAATACATGCCACTGCCAGACTCAGTCATAAACTCCCATGTCATCGCCTCTATACTCTGCCTCTTCTCTGACAAACTTTTGATGTCACGTGATGAAGATGACCCCCATCCCAAGGTGGCTGGAACCCGAGCCAATTATTGGAGGAGAGATGTTAAGCAGTACCATTGAACTTACATCAATGACCTGTTTAGGGAGCCCCGAACAATGAGTGTCTTTGTCACTGTCCATGGCCTTACCTTTCCTCTATACATTTCCTAATACTCAGTGAGACACATATCCTGACTAATACAACCTTCATATACACCAGGGATTCTCAGTGTCCTATGGAAATCCTGAAAGATTTTCCCTGACTAGATTCTTTTCAGATCCTAAATTTGTCTGACATGTTTCTGGTTCCTCCCTGCGGTCCGACCTATGAATTATCTTCTGTGTTAGTTTCTTATGCATTGATCTGACCATTGTCTAACAGAAGTCAGAGAGGTTCACATTTTCAGGGGAGATTCGGGCCCACCATGGTGAAGAAAGCCTGGTGGCGTTCACATTGGCAGGAGTGAGTAGTAGAATCTCCTCACATCGTGACAGACCAGGAAATGGACTGTGGCTGGAACAGGATACAGGTACAATTGTTAAAATCCACATCTAGTGACCTGCCAGCCTGCCCCCAAATGGCTCTGCAGCCTTGGAAACAATTTGCCAGTCAGGCGTTGCAAATGTGAGTCTGTGGCGCTGTTTCAGGTTCGAACCATAACATCGTCACATTTCAGATCTCTGTGGTGTTTTTGTCCCAGGGGGAAGTAAACCGAAGAATTCATCAGAGAGTACACATACTTTACCTTCTCTCTGAAACAAGACCTGCAAAAGATGGAGACTCTGTAACAACTTTACTTCCCCTCCCTTTTACTATCCTAATATTTACTTGCTATTATAGTGAAACTTTGGGTAAGCCATCAAGGGCTGAGTTGTTCTAGGCAAGTGTTTCGCCTAACTGGAGTTTATACATTTAAGTATTAAAATGCTATTTGCTTTAAGTGCTTTGGAAAACATTAAATATTAAAAACGAAGCATAATAAATGGAGTACGGTGGCATATCATACCTTCCCCTGGTGATTCAGAATTAATCTATGTCCCTTGAATGTGCTGTGCTCCCTGCAGGGGCTCCCACTGTCCCTGCTGTCTTTGCTTAGTTCAATCATTATCATCTTTTGGATGTCAACTCAAAGCCGTTTTCCCTCAGGCTCAGTGTTAACAACTTTCCTAAAACTCTCCAAACTGTGCACATCAAGCAAGTGGAATTTTGTGGTGCATACATTAGACCTCAATCACGCTGATGGAATAATAGGTCCTGGCAGACTGGGGGATGCTCAGAGGGGGAGCATTTGTGTAGCATGTACGAAGCCATGAGTTCCATCCCCAGCACTAATAGATGGTAGGAGGTCCTTCTGCATTTGTGTTGCTTTCATTGGTTAAATAAAGAGACTGACTTGGCCTTTTGATAGGGCAGGACTTAGATAGGCGGGGAAAAAAGAACAGAATGCTGGGAAGAAGACAGAGACAGAGAGCAGCCGCCATGAAGCTACAAGGTCAGACACGCTGAATCTTTCCTGGTAAGCCACGACCTCATGGTGACATACAGATTATTAGAAATGTGTTGAATCAAGATGTGAGAATTAGCCAATAAGAGGCTAGAACTAATGGGCCAGGCAGTGTTTTAAATGAATACAGTTTCTGTGTAATTATTTGGGGGAGGTTAAGCTAGCCGGGCACTGGGAATGCAGCCCGCCCTCGCCTCTTACTACAAGTAGATAAATAAAATTCTTCCAAAGAGATAACCCCTTTCTAAATAAGAAGTGTGCATAGCAACTTCATAAGACTGGGGAGATGGGGTGGGGAGGTACCATCACTATGAAGAAAACTCTACATTGTCTGAGTGACCAAGGTGAACTATAGTGGTCGTAAGTCATGCTGCTGGTGCCTACCCTCGATATGATTGGCTGAAAGTGATAGCTGGTGCCTGTGGTATTTCTCCTAAACATCCTCTCATCAGTCTGTGTATGAGGAAAAACTGCAGTAGAGGGGTATCCTACAATAAAAGAGAAGACACACTGATTCCCTCACTCCTTAAATGTGGGTTTTAATAATGATTTCCTTTCTGAATGTATAGTAAAGAAAAAAGCAAGGGTCAGAACTTGCAAGAGAGAAAGATAGTGAACAATACCTAACACATGAGTTCAAGGCCAACATCCTCAGTGCCAACTCACTCTGGTATCTTTGCCATTCTGTGAGGAGAAAGACACTTCCTTGACTTCTGTGGTCTTCCCTCTAACACCTCATGTCTTAGTTTAGGATTTCTATGGCTATGAAGAGAAACCATGACCACAACAACTCTTATAAAGGAAAACATTTCATTGGAATTGGCTTACAGTTCAGAGGTTTAGTCCATTATCATCACAGCAGGAAGCATGGCAGCATGCAGGCAGACATGGTGCTGGAGAGGTAGGTAAGAGTTCTATCTATCCTGATCTGCAGGCAGCAGGAAGTGAATGTCCCACTAGACCAGGCTAGAGTAATTAAGACCTCACAGCCCTCCCCCAGTCACACTTCCTCCAACAGCACCACACCTACTCCAACAAGGTCGCACCTCCTAATGGTGACACTCCTTATGGACCTCTGGGGGCCTTTTATTTAAACGACCACACCCAAAATACTCATCTAATCATGAAGAGTCCCAAGGGATTCCTGTTGTATCTTGATAGGTAGAGTACTTGCATAACAGGCGTTAGGCCCTGGGTTCAGTCCCTGGCACTACACAAAACTGAATGTAGTGCCACGTGCCAGTGATAGCACCTGGGAGGTGCAGGCAGGAAGCTCAGGAGGTCAGGTAACCCGCATAAGATCCTATCTCAAAAAGAAAAAAGAGACAGAGTCACTCCTTATGGTAGCCCAGAAAAAACTTCCCTGCCTTGATTTACTCAGTGTCTTTCATAATAGAATCACAGACTAAGTAAATGGGATATGGATGAAGTATTCAAGTTGATCCTGAAAAAGCAAAGCCAGCATCATGGGATTGTGGTCAGCTCACACACACTGTCTCTACCAGTATTCACATTGTTGATGACGTGTGTGTGTGTGTGTGTGTGTGTGTGTTGCTTTTCCTGCTGTATTTATCATACTTTTTAGACAGTCTCTCAGTGTAGCCCTAGCTGTCCTGGAACTTGCTATGTAGACCAAGTTTGAACTTAAAGTTGCAAAGATCTACCTGCCTCTGGCTTCAGAGCACTGGAATTATAGGTGTGCACCACCATGCCTGGCCATAATTAGTTTCCAACTTTATTAAAAGCCATTCATCTACATATTGAATGGCTGCACAATGATGCATGATGTTCCATGTCATAATTTACTCAGTCATTCTCCAATTGTCAGACATCTGGGTTGTTGCTAGTTTTTGACAATTACAAATAATGCTAACAAACATCATTGATGGTTCTCTTAGCTCAAATCTCTAGATGTGAAATTATTATGTGAAATGTACACATGAAAGACCCCCGGAGTGGGGAGACTCTCACTCAAGTCTCAGGATAACACGACCGCCCCCCCCCAAAGAACTCACGAGAGACCATCCTTGCTGCAATCACACGAGGTTTATTGACAGGAACCAGCGCTGGGGCCGAGACTCATATCCCACGCAGGGGAGGAGTTCGACCCCGAGTAGCTGGGAGAAGGGGTATTTAAGGGAAGAAACCATAACCCAAAGGGGGTAGGGAGGGCATCATTGGAAAATTTTGAAAATACCAGTGATCATTGGAAAATTCCAAAAATACCAGTGATAATCACAAGGGGGTAACTCCCCATTTCTCAAGATTATTCTCAAGATTATAATCTAACTTTATGGTCAGCTAGTTCCTGGAACAGAGCCACTGAACCGGCTAACCTAGATTTTTGGCTCTTTTCTATTTTTTCCTGCTAGAGGGGTCTGGATTTATCCGGGTCTTTCACACACATTGATTTTATAGGCTTTGGGGAATATAGGAAGCATCTGGTCTTCTCAGAGTTAGGTTCTGCAACTCTGTCAGTCAGGAAATAATTGGTCAGGACCTCCCTCCTATCTTCACATATAAGCATTCTCCTGCTACCCCAAGTTCTACTCAAAGTACAATTATTAGCTCCATAGGGTATTATGATACCTCCTGGGGGCAGACAGGAACCCAGCCTATAGTGAAGAAAGATGAGAACCAAAGTTTGGTTGACAGCATGCATCCAAGGTGGCTCTGAACCACCTGTCATTCCAGCTTTAAAGAATCTAATGACTTCTTCTTGCCTCCATTAGCACCCATATGCACACACATGTACATGGATACACACATAAGTGCATAAATACATAATAAAATATTTTTAAAAGGAGAAAAAATACGTGCATGTGTGTCTTTGTTACTTTCTTATTGCTGTGAAGAGACACCATGACCAAGGCAACTTATAAAAGAAAGCATTTAACTGGCCTGCTTACAGTTTCAGATGATGAAAGATGGACGAGACCATGTCCCCAAAAACCTTTGAGCTCTTTAGATGTTATTCATGCACATGTAGTGACTGGAGTGAGAAAGTATGACCATCATGGTGGGGGAGCATGGCAGCAGGCAGGCTTGGCACCGGAGCAGTAGCTGAGAGCTTACATTTGATCCATAGGCAGCAGGTAGAGAGAGGAAGACTAGGCCTTGGGGTTTTTGGAAACCTCAAAATCCATTCCCAGTGACACACCTCCTCAAACAAGGTCACACCTCTGAATCCTTCCTAAAACATTTCCACCAGCTAGGGACTAAGCATTCAAATATATGAACCTGGTGTAGGAGGTTTTTCTGTCTATGCGTTGCTTTTATTGGTTGAATAAAGAAACTGTCTTGGCCTTTTGATAGGGCAGCACTTAGATAGGTGGAGTAGACTGAACTGAATGCTGGGAAGAAAGGCAGTGTGGCAGACGCCATGAAGCTCCTGCCTGAGACTGACGCTGGTTAGAATCTTTCCTGGTAAGCCATGACCTCGTAGTGTTACACAGATTGGTAGAAATGGGTTATATCAGGATGTGAGATTTGGCCAAGAAAAGGCTAGATATAATGGGCCAGGCAGTAATTTAATTAATACAATTTCTGTGTGGTTATTTCGGGGGTTAAGCTAGCCGGGTGGCGGGACATGGCCCACTCGCCTCTTACAACATGAACCTATGTGTCCCTTCTCATTCAGGTCACCACGCTGCATGAAGCACTTCTCTAAAGAGCTCGAAGGTTTTGGGGACATGCTCTCACCCATCTTGTCAGACACAGACCTGATCATAATTCTCTTGCCCTTGGTTTGTATGCACTAAGCTACGGTTCTCTTGAAATTCCCTAAAATGGCTTTTGCATTTAAGACCTCTGATCCTATAGACAACAGAAGCCCCAAACTGAGTCTGTTATTTTCTTATCCTTTCCATAGAAGGAAGCGAGAAAAGACAGACAATCCAACTGTAAAATTTTATAGAGAAGTAACCCAGCCCTGTTTAAAGTTGGCTGAGCAAAAATGGGCCTGAGGGCTGGGCTCTGGGACAAAGTTGTACAGGCGGGTCTGTCTTTCCAATAGGCCTGCCTATGTAAACAGATTCACCCTTTCTGACCTGGTAGACATTGTTTCTCATGTTGATTGTGGTAGACAGAATACCCTCTCAAAGTGCTAAATGAACTAGGCAAACACGAGAGGACAGATATTTTACCTTTCTACTTAGCAGAAGGTACTAGAGCAGGTAGGTTCGTAGACATTCAAAGTATAATAAAGGTCATCAGGGCTGGGGAAGAGGAAGGAGGAAGAGATTAACTAATGGGCTCAGACCTTCTGTTGAAGGTGATGGAAAGGTTTGGAAACAGAGTGATAATTACGGCAGTACATTGCAAAGGTAGTGACGCCACTGAGTTATATGAGTTTCAATGAAAGTTTTGTTATGTATTATTTTTGTTGCATATTATTTTACAGCAACAGAAAAGGGGAAGGAAGAGAAGTGAAGCATGGGAGAGCTTTATGCTTGGATTTGATCCCCAGTATCACAAAAAGAGAGGGTCAGGGAGAGGTGAAAAGTTGGAATCAGAAAAGGCCTGTGAACGGGCACAGAGCCTGGAGTTGGACAGCGTACTTGGAAGGCAGAGCAAATAGACACAAGTCAAGAAATGTGGGTGTGTGTGGCTTCCAGAAGCTGAGAACACAAGGAAACAGATACCTGACACCCACCCCAGGCCTGGTGAGACCCTGATCCTGGCTGACAAAGAATCATTGTAGACTTCAGACTTCCAAAACTATAATGAATGTGTGAGCGGGTTTGGAGAGATAGCTCAGCAGTTAGGAGTGCTTACTGCTCTTCCAGAGGACCTAAGTCCTAGCACCCACCCAGGGTAGCTCACAGATGCCTTTAACTCCAGTTCCAGGGTATGTGAATCCTCTTCTGGCCTCTTCAGACATCTTACACACACACACACACACACACACACACACACACACGTATGCACACATTTTAGAAATAAATTTGTGAGGGTTATTTTTGAATGTTCACTTACTATATGTGTGTATGTATGTATACATAAAGGTCAGAAGACCTTCCACCATGGGGGACTGAACTCAGGTCTTCAGGTTTGGCACCAAACGCTTTTCCTTACTGAGTCATTTCACTAATCCAAGGTGGGTTTTTTTTCTGTTAACTATCATGTTTGTTGTATTCTGTTACAGCAGCAAAAGGGAATTGCTACAGAGAAACGATTAAACCTTGTTATTTCAGAATAAGCCTCTAGCCAAGATGCACTATCACGATTTGTAAATGATCTAAGAAATCGAATAAGCCTATGGTTTAGTTACAATAGCTAATACTTGGCAGAAAGAGCCCTATGTGGTTTGAAATGTGTCCTGCCAAAGTTCACGTGTTGGATCCTTAATCCCCAGTGGGATGGGACAGGGTATGGTGAAGCTTGCAAGTTGTGACTGCGGCATGATAGGGAAGAGTGGCTTTCTTGGGATTCTAGGTTAACTCCGGTGGGTGTGATCTCTTACTCTCTGAGAATCAGATAAATCCTCCTGAGAGTAGGCGATGAGAAAAGCCACACTACTTGGGTTCTTCCACTCACTTTTCCACTGCTATCCTACAGCAGGGGTACTTGCCAGACGGAACCGTTAACGCTGGACTTCTGGCCTCTAGTCTCTGGTATCTGTTATAGCAACAGCAATAAGACAGGCCCTAGAAGCAATCAGCCTGGAATTTGCTGAACGGCTGAGCTTGTCAGACAATGACGCCCTTCTATGGAAAGGTAAGGTCTAGAATAGATTCAGCTAATGGCATCCCTAAGAAAAACCTCGCCTTAAAGAAGAAACCTTGCAGGGGGCTGGAGAGATGGCTCAGCAGTTAAGAACTCTGGCTGCTCTTTCAGATGGACCTAGGTTCAATTCCCAGCTCCCACATGGCAGCTCACAGCTGTCTGTAACTCCAGGATCTGACATCCTCACACAGACATACAGGCAGGCAAAACACCAATGCACACAAAATAAAAATAAATTTTAAAAAAAGAGAGAAACCTTGCAAATTCATGCATATGTGATTGCGTAATGAGAATGATACCTGTGTAACACAAGTTGGTACCATAGAATTGGGCCCACCTTCATGTTTCCTGCCTCCTGGGTCTAAGTCCTTCCAAACATGCCCACAGCTTGTGGTCCAACCTGTTGTGTGCTCTGAACCTCTGACAGGCACTGGGTCTAGGCCTGGTCAAGCTTGGCCTGCATAGGTCAGAATTTACATTTTGATCCCTGTAGTGTCTTGAATTGGAGATGTACCCTGTAGTCTCATTTGAACACTTGATTCTAACCCAGCAGTGGTGTTTGGGACGGTTGTGGAACCTTTAGGAAGTGGAGCCTGGCAGGAGGAAGTATGTCACTAAGGGTGGGCTTTGAGGCTTTCTAGTTTGGCACTAGTTCCTGTCTGCTGCCCGCTTGGTGCCTTGCGTCTCTGCCAGCATGCCTTCCTGAGTGTAAGGGATTGTACCTCCAACTGTGGGTGAACCGGAATAAACTCACTCTTCTCCCCTTAGCTTGCCTCTTGTCGGGTATTTGATCACAATGACCGGGGGGGGGGGATCTAATCCTTAGACTGAATTAAGGAATGAAAGGCTTTCTATTGGATAGTGGACAGGTGGAGTGCTAACATTCTCCAGAGGATCCTAAAATATTGAAAAACAGATTGTCCAGACATCAGCATCCTGAAGTGTCACCGTGTTAAAAAGTGTGCAATTGAGGAAAGAGGGGTTAGTGTGGGCTCACAGTTCTGAGGGTCAAAGAAAAGGGTGCACATCATGACAGGGAGGCTGTCATGGCGGTGGCACTGGTTCCTGTCTGTGCTGGCAGGAGAGGGAGGCAGCTGGTCACAACACATGGGCAGGCAGATCAAAAACAGAAGATCGAAAAGAGGTGGGGCTATCCCACAACCTCCAGGGCCCACCTCCACGGCCCCTCACTGACCAGGTCATCCCTGTCCCAAAGGTTCCAGAGCTTCCAAACGCACCAGCAGTAAGTGTGTGAGAGTCGTTTCATACTCTAGAGGAGTAGGACAGTATCAGCCCCAAAGAACCTCAGAACTTCCTCTCTGACCGCGACATCCCTGCTAACATCAAGATCTTCTGTTCCCAGGTAGATCAGGGTGGTGCTTCCCTCCCACCACAGGCCCACAGGTGACTAAAAGCCCCACGAGTGTCTGGGCTGCAATTCCAAAGCAGCATTTTGTCGGTTTCCCCGTGAAGTTGCTGTCAATCAAGTCACGTAGGTGTGAGGGCTGTTCCCAGAGCGCCACTCCAGGAGTCACGTGGCTCTTACATGCTGAGACACTGAGCAGGTACGACAATTCCACCAGCAGCAGCACAGCCGCAGACACTACCTCTGTTTTCTCAGAGTTCTGAGCAGGACCACAGTGGTCCTTGATACAGGTAACAGATGTTCCAATAATCTCAGGCATGTCCTCTGTCTATTTGAAACGCACCCAGAACAGGAAATGGAAACTAGGTGGGAGTGGCCATTCCCAGGGTGTGATTCAGATTCCACCAGTCACCCAGTCACTTCTCCCCCTCCCCCCCCAATCTTTGTTAGGTCGTGCATTTTGCTTCACGGCTAAGGTAAATAAAGAAAAAAAAAAAAACAAGCCGGGGTGTCAGCACTCGGAAGGCAGAGGCAGGCAGATCTCTGTGAGTTCAAGGCCAGCCTGGTCTACAAGAGCTAGTTCCAGGACAGGCTCCAAAGCTACACAAGGAAACCCTGTCTTGAAAAACAGGGGGGGAAAAAAAAGAAAAAAAAATGGCAAATTCATCTGCCCTTTCCTTCTCCCCAGAAACATCACACCCCACATACAACAGATCAGAAACCAAGCCAAAGAGACCTTTGTCAAAACAGAACCAGGTAAGAAATGAAAATAAGTAGGATGGCCAGTCATTGTTACTTAGTGCAATGCTGCTTCACATAGGTCTCTTGTTTCTAGGGCTGGGAGTGTGTGTTTGCTGTCAATAACGGGGATGTAGAGAAAAGCACAAAGGAAGCAGCAAAAGCCACCTGCTGTCCTGTTGTCCTGCTCTCTTGAAACCATCGCTGCTGCTCCTCCAGTCCACCACATCTTCACAGCTTCTTTCTGGTGGCACTGCTGCCCTACGATGTTATCCTGCGTATCTGTGTATTGTCTGACCGCTCCACAGAATGGAAAATCTAGGAAGGCAGTAAATTTCCCTCCCTGACCCCATAAATAACTGTTAATTGTGTATTTTGGTATATCAAATAAATGTTTATAAATCACTGCTTTTGTTAATTTTAGGAGAAATGTTTTAATATTTATTTTATTTTTTATTTTTACTTATGTGTATTAGTATGGGCTTGTGTGTGCTGGTGCCCATGGATTCCAGAAGAGGGTGTTTCAAGTGGTTATGAGTTACATGATGTGGGTGCTGGGAGCCACACTCTGGTCCTCTGGAAGAGCAGCAAGTGCTCTTAACTGCTAAGCCATCATTCCAAGCCCCACTTTGGTTAATTTTGGAAACCATTTTGTTACTAAGAGCCCCCAAAGGTAGCTAAAATACAGATGATTTGAAAAAATAGATCCCAAAGGTACTCAACTAAAGGTCTATTTTTTTCACTCTGGCAGCCTGGCCCTGGGGATTCCTAGAGCAATAGGGATGTTCCAGCCAGGCCCGGGGACTTTGAAGGCCCTGTTGCTGTGACTGCAGTTTTAGGATAATGAAACTGCTAGTGTGTGTGTGGATAATGGGGGTTGGGGATGAGCAGGCCAGATGAAACGAAAGGCCCAGGGGGTGAGGGCACCAAAGGAACAGGGAGAAACTGAGGACTCTGCTGGGTAATTAGTTGACTGTCACCCACTCACTTTTCATACTCAGATCTGAATTTATATGAAAAAAAAACTCAAAAGGTCCGAAGCTGCCATTTCAATACATATCTCCAACACCAGCATTGTTCTGACGCCCCACTGACACTGCCCTTTTTTCTTTTAAAAAATATTTTTGTATGTGTGTGTGTGTGTGTGTGCATGTCGAGGGGGTGGGATCAGAGGATAGCACTGATATCAGTCCCAGCTTGTTTGAGGCAGGAGCTCTTGCTCACTGCTGTCTATACCTAGCAAGCATGAGCCTCTGGGAATTCTCATGCCACTGTCTCCCATCTTACCATGGTCATGCTGGGATTCCTGATGACTGTTGGGACTGACTTTACCTGGATCCCAGGGATCTGAACTCAGGTTCTCAAGCTTGCATAGTAAGTTCTTAACCCATTGAGTCATCTCCCCATCCCTTTGCCATTTACTTCAGTGATGGGTTTAGAACCATGGGGAGAGCTGACAGCATTCTGCTCACCCATGGAACAAGCACCCTAGAGTCATGGTCATCTTAGCTTTTGGAAATAATTTGAGGAAAATATTGAGGAGCCTCCACTTCGCTAACTTACCTTCATCTTTGGTAGCTTTACCTATCCTGATGACCACCTTCAAGCAGGCTGCCACACGGGCATCTGCCCCTATCCACTGATAAAGGTGTTGTAAGTTAGGAAAATGGAATCATCTTCCCAAGGTCACAGAGCTAGTGAGTGGCGAAGCTAGGATTCAGACTCCAGCTGGTTTGACTTGGCCTCTGTGCCCTTCACCAGCCACAAAGCACCTTCCTGTGTTACGCTGAGATTATGAGGCGCCTCAGGTGTTTCTGTCATGTGCTTCCTTTATCCAGATTGTCAAGATAAAATATAGATAGGTCAGTCTGACTTTTTCAGTCATTCAGACTTGAGCGTGACAGTGCGCTAACCCTCTCATAATCATACTACACTCATTCTCTTTGTAAACAGTCCTTGTCAAAAACACCCATTAAGCCAAATATGCTGGCACACGTCTACAGTCCCAGCAATGGGGAGATACAGGCAGGAGAATTAGAAACTCATCCTTGGCTACCTAGGGAGGTGAATGAGACCCTGCTTTAAAGATAAAAACAAAACAAAACAAAAACAAACTTTGATCTGGGCGTGGTGGCTCGTGCCTGTAGTCCCTGCATTCAAGAGTCAGGCAGGGCTGAGGATGCAGCTCACTTGGTAGAGAGCTTGCCTCAGGTTCAATCCCCAGCATCCACATGGTGGCTCCCAACCATCTGAAACTCCAGCTCCAGTTGATTCAATGCCTGCTGGCCTCCAAGAGTACTAGGTATGCAAGCGGTGCACAGACACACAGGCAAAACACCCATACACATTCAAAAAAAAAAAAAATAGAAGAAGGAGGAGGAGGAAATCAGAGGCCTGAGGATCCCTGCAAGTTCAAGTACAACCAAATCTACATTGCCTAGGACTACATGGAAAAACCTTGTTGCAAAAATATCAATAAGAATAATAGTAATAATAATGGTTATTATACTTTTCCTGGTTCACACTGTGGCCATATATACCCACAAACAATACAGAATGAAGGATCAGAGCTGAAGAGTTGGCTCAGTGATTAAGAGTGCTTGCTGTTCTTGCAGAGAACCAGAGTTCGGCTCCCAGGACCCAAGTTAAGCTGGGAATCCATGCTCAAGTTCTCATGCTTTCACGGCAAGCACCTTACTGACAGAGCCATCTCTCCAGCCCAGGGTTTTTGTTAATAAAACAGATCAATAGGGACTGGAGAGATTGCCCAGTGGTTAGCGCTTGGCGTTCTTGCAGTGGACTGAAGTTTGACTCCCAGCACCCACATTGCACAGCTCACAACTACCTGTCATTCTAGCTCCAGGGGAGCTGATGCCCTCTTCTGGACTTTGCACACACATGCACATGCATGCACACACACACAAACATACACGCACACACTAATAACAATAACAACAACAGCAACAACAACAATAATAACTATTTTTTTAAAAAAATAGTATTTGAGCTAGAGAGACGGCTCAGCAGTTAAGTGCACATGTTACTCTTTAAGAGAACCCACAGAATTCAGTTCCCAGCACCCACACTAGGTGTAACTCAATCTCCAGGGGGAACCTGATACATCTGGCCTCTCTGGGAACCTGTTCTCGTGTGCAAATATCCATACACAAATGAACACACACACACTTTAAAATAATAAAAGTAAGTATTTTAAAACCTCAATCAATAATTCAGAAGACACAAAAGTGTATCCTCCCTGTCACAGCCACTGGGCTTCCTGTATATAAGCTACAGTTGTCCCCACTTTCTCTTAGCCCATAGTCTTGCTGCCATTTTACACTTCAAACCAGAAAGAAATTTGTAAATAGTTTACTCCCCCTGTGACTTAACCCATTCAGTTCAGCAAACTTTTTTTTTTCAGTTCAGCAACACTTTTTCTTGGAAGCCTCTCTGCTCCCCCTCACGCCTGGGTCAGATGACCCTCTCACATTTCCTGAGGATCCTATGTAGTAACTCCATGGTCCATGATCCTTATAGAGCAGAGAAGAAATCAACTTTTTGATCTTTCTTTGATACTTGGGATGAGCACAGTATCTAGCAAGTAAAAAAAAAATGCTGAATTTATGTGCATTTTCTGAATAGCTGCGTGTTGTGGTTTGAATCTAATGCACATTCCCAGACTTAGGGGCACAGGTAGAAGTTTCTGATGTATTTTGAGGGCTGTGAGGTCTTCAGGGGTGGGGCTAGGCTAGTGAGAGAAAGTCACCAGGGGAGGTGACTATAACTAGCAGGTTAATAGTCCAGTCCCTTCTTTAGCAGCTCTCTGCCCCTTGTCCTCCACAGCGTGAGGATCTCACCACCACAGCCAGAGCCTTCCCATACCTTTCCTCCCCTCTACAGAAGACTGAAACTTCTGAAACCACGAGCCAAAATGAATCCCCCAGTCATAAGCTGATTCTGCCAAGTGTTTGGTCACAGCAATGAGAAAAGGAACAAATAAGGGAACAGGGGCCAAGTTACGCACCAGATCCTGAGAACACACTGCTAAACACAGCGCTATCTTGGCCCCTCCCTCCAGCCTTCTAGCACCTTCACAGAGCTCACTCAAAACATAAATGGGATGGAAAAAGAAGGCTGGGGATAGCTCTGAAAGGCCTAGCGTGCCTTTGGACCAATCCCAGCATCATAAACAGATATAAGAATTTTGTCGGGCGGTGGTGGCGCATGCCTTTAATCCCAGCACTCGGGAGGCAGAGGCAGGCGGATCTCCGTGAGTTCGAGGCCAGCCTGGTCTACAGGAGCTACTGCCAAGACAGGCTCCAAAAGCTACACGGAGAAACCCTGTCTCAAAAAACCAAAAAAAAAAAAAAAAAAAAAAAAAAAAAAAGAAGAAGAAGAATTTTTAGCCTGGTGGGCATGATGGCTCACTCCTGTAATACCAGCGCTCTGGAGGCTAAGGCAGGAGGATCACTGTGAGTTCCAGTCCACCTGGGACTACAAAGACAGATTCTGTCTCAGGCAACAACTCAGAAGAGGGAACCACTTGTGTTGACTCTTAATGTAGGTTCACTTGACAAGGTAATCAGTATTCCTTATCTGGCTGCCTTGGTCTTTCTCATCCTGTTCCTGATTCTTCTCAGCCTCCATTTACTGCCAGCTGGGGCCTATGATTCCTATTAACCCGTGTTTGCCAAAGGGTCAAAAGCTGATGGTGTTTTCTAGTTTGCCTTTCCTCTGGAGTGGTGTGGTGTACAACTCACCAACACCAGTGACTGGGAACGCTGGCGCGACATTAGCTGGTGAAGCTGGGGAGATGGCGAGTGCTTGTCACACAAGTATGAAAACCTGAGTTTGGATTTCCAGACCCCATGTAAAAAGCCGGGCATGGTCTCGTGCACCTGTAACCCCAGTTTGTAGGAGCCAGAGACAGGAAAATTACTGTGGCTTGCTGGTCACTAGTGCATAGCTCCAGGTTCACCGAAGACACCGACTCAAAGGAAGGAAGCCCAGAGTGGCAGAGCCAGACTCCTGACATCCCGCTCTAACGTCCTTGTGTGGACGGGGAGGCACACCTTAGACTCCTGACATCCCGCTCTAATGTCCTTGTGTGGACAGGGAGGCACACCTTAGACTCCTGACATCCCGCTCTAACGTCCTTGTGTGTACAACAGGTAGGCACACTTTAGACTCCTGACATCCCGCTCTAATGTCCTTGTGTGTACAGGTAGGCACACCTTAGACTCCTGACATCCTGCTCTAACGTCCTTGTGTGTACAACAGGTAGGCACACTTTAGACTCCTGACATCCCGCTCTAACGTCCTTGTGTGTACAGGGAGGCACACTTTAGCATACGCATACAGACAGAGACTCTGCATAAATGTAGAAAAATTAACTGTTGAAAGCATTCCATCTATTCTTAAAACTTCCAAAAAGTTAAGCCAGGTGTAGTGATGCGCACCTTTAATCCCAGCACTTGGGAGGTGGAGGCAGAGGCAGGCAGATCTCTGTGAGTTTGAGGACAGCCTGGTCTACAGAGTGAGTTCCTGGACAGCCAGAACTATGGAGAGAGATACTGTCTGTGGGGTGGGGCTGGGCAAACATTTTCAAAAAGCTATGTTCAGTTTACAAATAAAATATCTTGTTTTTTTGTTTTTTTTAATGTTTTCTTTATTATTTATTATGTATACAATATTCTGCGTGCATGTACACCTGCAGGCCAGAAGAGGGCATCAGATCTCATTACAGATGGTTGTGAGCCACCATGTGGTTGCTGGGAATTGAACTCAGGACCTTCGGAGGATCAGTCAGTGATCTTAACTCTGAGCCATCTCTCCAGCCCCAAAATATCTTGTTTTATTCAGAGATAGAGAGGCTTTGAGATGCCAGAGCAGTTAGTTATTAAGGCGGAGGACTCAGGAGTCAACTGAATTCCATCTAGGCCTTCTTGGGGAAGCTGGGGAACTCTGAGGCACTGCCATGCCAGGCCCTCTGCCTCTAGGGTACTAGGCAGATGAATGCCCATGTCTACTCCACTGGCGGGTGAACACGATTGTCACTGCACTGTCCAACACATCCTCAGAGCTTGGAATTACTGATGTTATATCACCCTTTGTGTACAAATTATCTTCAAATTTGAAGATATCTTAACTATAATAGTAAAATGGTTAAGTAAAACAGCACCTCTGAAGATCACAATGGCTCTGGAAAAGTCAGCTTATCAGATCGCAATTTTTCTTATACAATAAATAAATAAGTGGACAAGGGATGTGGTGCACCTATTAAAACTCTTGCCTGCCTAGAATAGCAGCATCCTATTCCCAGCACTAAAGGGGAAAAAATGATTTTTCAAAGATGAAATTGAGCTTAAAAGTCTATACACTTTCAATAGCTAAAACAAAATCATCAAATACAATAGGCGAACCATAATTGAATTCTTATTTAAAGAGGAAAAAGTAGGGGGCTGGAGAGATGGCTCAGAGGTTAAGAGCACTGACTGCTCTTCCAGAGGTCCTGAGTTCAATTCCCAGCAACCACATGGTGGCTCATAGCCATCTATAATGAGATCTGGTGCCCTCTTCTGGCATGCAAGCATACATGGAAGGAATGTTGTATACATAATAAATAAATAAATAAATCTTTAAAAAGAAAAGAGGAAAAAGTAAAATTAAAAATATGCCTGGTGTGACTTCTGTTTAAATAGAATGACCTCTTGAATACTACCTGAATATTAACTTTCTCAGAGGTGATACTAGTCCTAAGGACACAGAAGAAGATCCTTATTTATAGAGAATGTATACTGAAGTCTCACAATGTTCACAAGTATTTAGAGGAAAACTTTGTATGTATGTTGGGAACAGAAAAAGGAAAGGTAGGGAGAGTTTGGGGTGTGTGTATATGTATGAGTTTGGGGTATGTATAAACTTGGGGTGTGAGGGGCTGGAGAGATGGCTCAGTGGTTAAGAGCACTGACTGCTCTTCCAGAGGACCCGGGTTCAATTCCCAGCACCCACATGGCAGCTCACAACTGTCTAAAGATCCAGTTACAGGGGATCTGACACCTTCACACCAATGCACATAAAATAAAAAAAAGTAAAAAAAATAAAAATAAATAAACTTAGGGTGTGTTTATGTGAGTTTGAGGTATGTATATGAGTTTGGAGTATGTGAATGTATATGATTTGGGGATATGTGTATGAGTTGGTGTATGTTTCTGTGTATGAGTTTGGGTGTGTATATATGTGTATGAGTTTGAGGTGTGTGTATGTGTGTGTGTGTATGTTATGTGTGAGTTTGGTGTGTATGTATATGTGTGTTGTATGTGTGTGAGTTTGAGGTATGTATGTGAGTTTGGGTGTGTGAGTGTGGGTGTGTGTGTATGAATGTGTGTGGGTACACAGAGTGAGTGGAAGAAAGAAGTAGAGCAAATACACAATTTCCTATTTGTTATCATTTCAAATTTCCAAGAGTGCATTAAATTGTTACTGATTTCTTTTATGGTTATTTATTATGGAACTACAGAATAAAATGTAAGAACCTGAGGTGGGTCATAAACTACCGTGGAAAAGCCCTGCTGCTTCCTGACCTACAAAGACCACGTACCTCTTCACTCCACTGCCCCTCTCACTCACATCATCCCCAGTGAAAACCCTGCCTCTCGGACCACAATGTTCCTCTCATCAGCGGACCAGTGACAGAATTCCCATAACATCTCTCCCTTTTTGTCTAATTAAGAAGGAATGGTTGTAACTCTAACATGGTAAAATTATATACAATAAGAATTATTATCAAGTATTGTTCAAGTAGAAAGGAAAGGTAATAACCTTAACAAACAAAAATGAAACTACATACCACAAGAACAATTATCAAGTAAGAAATATATGCTCAATGTCCAGTCCATAATTAATTGGAAAATTTATAGAGATTATTCTATTAGCTGTCCTCTCCTGAAGAGTCCAAAGTTTTGTACCTAATAAGCTTTTTGCCACTGTAATGTTAACTATTTAGTTTTCAACTCCATCAAAGACCTTAGAAGGAAATAATATTACCTGAGGAAGCAAGAAGTACAAACAAGCAGTTTCCAAAAAAATGTGAGAAATGACAGGAGCAGATGGCTGCCTAGGCAGTCACATAAGTCCTCTGCAATGTTGGTGCGTCCATCTTTGGTCTACAAGTCTAGACTATCTGGCAGACTTTTTTCAAATGCAGGAAATTTTGAAGAACTATCCTACCCTGTCTTGGTAAAGTTCAACAGTCACCTTTCTTTGTGTCCTGCTTGTCCAGTTTGGAGAGCGTACTGTCAGCAGTTGAGGCAAGGGTAGTTTCTTGCCCTAATGGCTAGCTTTTGCCACAAAAAAGCAAACTTCATATGGAGTTTCTTTAGTGCCCATATCCTCTTTAGAAATAGATTAGTGCTGCCAGGAGCAGATGCATCTCATGTTGAGAAAAGTCTAAGTTATTAAAACATTTTAAATGCCATATTATGTAGGTCTTTGAAGTTTTTGAAGATTACCTATCTATCTGAAATAGATCTCTGTATTCCTAGAAAACCTAACTAACATGACTTTAAGTTTGATAGTTATGGGTTACTATTAGCCTGTATTTCTTTATTATCCTAAATAGCTCTTAAGGACTAAAACTTCCCATTGCATAATTAACAAGCTATGTAGGCACAAGCTGTATAGAAATGCCTTAAGTAAAATAGAAACAGATGTACAGTATAAAGTCAATAACCTCAAATTTGTAACAATGTAAAAAATATCTTTTTTTAAAAATTTATTTATTTATTATATACAGTGTTCTGCCTGCATGCATACCTGCACTCCAGAAGAGTGCACCAGATCTCATTCTAGATGGTAGTGAGCCACCATGTGGTTGCTGGGAATTGAACTCAGGACCTCTGGAAGAACAGTCAGTGCTTTTAACCACTGAGCCATCTCTCCAGCCCTGTAAAAAATATCTTAAACAGAAGTAGAAACATATATAGTGTAACAAAAATAACCTTAAATTTGTATCACTCTATAAAAATCCATAACAATATAAATTATTTAAAACTCGTAGTTTCTTTTTTAGTTTGAAAGTAGATTCAAGGGCTGAATTTGATGAGTTTTCCCTTTCATCAGGTTCATTAACGTTGGTTAATGAACTATTACCTCTCCTTATCAAGAATCTCTCCTGTTAGAATCGAATCTTTATCAATTTTGATGGTATCCATAGTTTTCCTTCTCCTGAGGAAACAAAAGCAAAACCTCTTTGCCAATGTAATACATATCCTGGTTTCCATACTGAGATTAACACATCTTTAAAGTTTACTGGCTGGCTTAGTTCAGTGCTTTTTTTTTTCCTTCTTTTATTTAATGTCTTTCTGCAACTGTTCTTCACTTTTCATTAGCATTTAAAAATTTAAAGTTGGAGCTGGAGAGATGGCTTGGCAGTTAAGAGCACTGGCTGCTCTTCCAGAGGACCTGGGTTCAAGCCCAGCACCCACATGGGAGACTCACAACTGTCTGTAACTCCAGTTCCAGGGGATCCAAAACCCTCATCTGGTTTCTGTGGGTGCTGCACACGTGGTGCACAGGTATACATGCAGGCAAACACTCATACACATAAAATAAAATAAATTTAAAAAAAATTTAAAGTCAACAAAGCTTTGTGCAATCTGCCTTTTTGTTTATTAAGCATTTTTAAACATGTGATTAGATCTTTTATATAACTGTTTATCCTGTAGAATTGTGTGGTATATTTGTAATTGTAATATGCAAAAAACTGTTTTATTTTACTAGAGACATATGCTGGAGCATTATCAGTCTTGATTTGTACATGTATTCCCATGATGGCCATAACTTCTAATAGATGTATAATTATAGAATTAGTCTTGTCAGAACTCAAAGCAGCTACCCATTGAAATCCTGAATATTTATCTATGGTATGGTGTACATATTTTAACTTTCCAAACTCTGAAAAATAAAAGACATCCATTTGTCAAATTTCATTTCTTTGAGTACCCTTTGAGTTACGTTCTCCAGGTAGTGGAGTTTGGGCATACAAAAAAAATAAGTAGGACATTTCCTTAAAATTTCCTTGGCTTGTTGTCAAGTGATTGAAAATTTCCTTTTCGAACCCTTGCTATTAACATGGTGTTTCTTATGAAATTCTGAGACTTCCAACACATTTCTTACTTCCTAGTCAATGAACAATTTCATCATTACCTTGTGCAAGAGAGCCTGGTAGACCTGTATGGGATCTGATGTGTGTTATATATATGGAATGATTTCTATTCCTGACTGTTTCCTATAATTATATAAATATCAAAGTTAATTCTGAATCATTAGGAATAAGTTCAGTGGTTTTAATACATAAAACAACTCTTTCTGCATATTGAGAGTCAGTAACTATATTAAGAGGTTCTGAAAAATCTAATAATACCAGGAGAATAACATATAATTCTGATGTTTAAACAGAATCATAAGGGCTTTGAGCCATTTCACTTAAATTTCTGATTTATAACCTGCCTTTCCTGATTTATTTGCAATAGTATAGAACATAGGGGCTCCAGATATCGGTGTTTCCCATACAATGTGAGGAAGGACCCTATCGGGTTTTCTTATAAATTGAAGTCTCTTGCTTTTGGGATAACTGTTGTTAATTTCTCCCCAAAAAATACTGTGATCTCTTTGCCAATGTTCATTTTCTGTCCATAAAGAGGAAATTTCAGCATTAGTAAAAGGCACTACAATTTCTGCTGGGTTCATTTCTGTTATATTAACGAAGTCTCAATTTTTCTTTTAGAATCAATTCAGAAATCTTTACTACATAGTTCTTTACTTTTTTCTGTTCTGTTTGTGTGGCAAAAATATCCATTTCAGAATATTATCTTTTCTCTGCATAAGAATTCCAGTAGGAGAATGCTAGAAGTTAGAATAACTAGGATACAGTCAAGCTCTGGATCCAAGCAATCCACATGTGCATCCTGTAACTTTTTTTTCTAACAGAGCCAACTCTCTTTTGTGCTCAGCTGATAACTTTCTTGGACTATTTAAGTCCTTGTCACCTTGTAAGGTTTAAAATGAATTACTTAGTTCTTGAATTGTTAATCCAGTTGTGGGCTGTACCCAGTTAATGTCTCCCAATAATTTTTGAAAGTCATTAAGAATCCACAAGTGCTCTCTCCTGAGTTTTATGCTTTGTGGTTGAACTTTTTGTAAACCTATTTTATATCCTAGGTAATTAGTAGAATCTCCTCTTTGTATTTTTTCAGGAGCAATTTGTAATCCCCAGTAACGCAAAATTTTCTTTACTTCCTTAAACATTTCTTCTAAGGTATCTACATTTGAATAAGATAATAAGCATCCATATAATGATAAATTGTGGCTTGAGGAAACTGTTTACAGATTATTTCCAATGGCTGTTGCACAAAATACTGGCACATGGTGGAGCTGTTTAACATCCCCTGTGGGAGAATTTTCCATTGATATCTTTTAGCAGACTGTGAATTATTATAAGTAGGCACCATGAAGGCAAAATCTTCTTTATCCTGTTCTTTTTTCTTTTTTAAATATTTATTTATTATGTATACAATATTCTGTCTGAGTGTATGCCTGAAGGCCAGAAGAGGGCACCAGACCTCATTACAGATGGTTGTGAGCCACCATGTGGGTGCTGGGAATTGAACTCAGGACCTTTGGAAGAGCAGGCAGTGCTCTTAACCGCTGAGCAATCTCTCCAGCCCCTTTATCCTGTTCTTGAATAGGTATAGTAAAGAAACAGTCTTTTAAATCAATAACTATAATAAACCATCCTTAAGTAATAGCGAACGCAGGGGAATTCCAGGTTGTAGAGAGCCCATCCATTGAATTACTTTATATGGCTCTCAAATCTATTAACAGTCTCCATTTGTCAGATTCCTTTTTAATGACAAATATAGGAGAATTCCAAGGACTGGTCAATTCTTTAATATGTTGAGCATTTAGCTGTGCCTGTACCAGCTGTTCTAATGTTTATAATTTTTCTGATGTCAAAGGCCATTGTTTCACCCAGACAGGTTTACCAGTTAGCCATTTTAATGGTAGGGCTGTTGGCACCTTTGAGAGGCCAGCAGCTGTTGGGTCTGTTTATATACAACTTGAACAGTCTAGGACTAAAACCCTCCTCTCAATTGGCTAGCAGACTGGTGACAGAATTCCCATAACATTAAGGGCCTGGGATGATAGTTGGGCATAGTGGCACATGCTGTGACTTAAGGAAGGGGCCTTTGAGAGCCCCAGACCCTTTCTTTCCTGTTTCAAGTGAGTATAACTCAAACGCCTGGGTTCTGGACAAATAAAGTCCAGGAAAGGAGTTTTATTATAGTATTACAGTTGGCATTTTGAGGGAAAGAAGACAGAGCTGCCAACATCAGAAACCAACCCCAGAAAGTGGGGTGCCACTGAGATGGAGCTGTTAATGACAACAACCAAGGCATAGTGAGGGCTGGCTCATGCAGCTGGCACCTTCCAGTTTCCTTCATGTTTCTGTGTGTAGTTTCCTGTGGTGCAACGCCTGCTCTGTGTGCTATGGTATGGTTCACAAGTGGGGCAAGGGGCGGAGATTGAAACACACACATGGAGGGACACGAGTAACACCAAGAATACCCCCTTTTATTGTGTGCCAGGGAAGCTTATATAGGGTCTCCTTGACTACTGGCCATGCCCTAACTCTCAGCTGCAAGTCCACCAGAAACCAGTCTTCTGCCATCAGGAACTCCTGAGGGTCTCGTGCTCAGAGGAGCTGCAAAACAAGTTGTTTGCTCAGAGCAGCTGCAAGCATAGGAAAACAAGTTGTTTACTCCAGCCGACAGAAGGTCACAGGAAATTCAGGGTCTTGGGGTCCACTGTCCCCAACAGTTTCCAGGCAGGCATGCTCATTTAAGAGAAGACAGAGAACAACCCAGACCTCCCTCCAGCAAGATTGGAGTCACAGAGCGGACCCAGTGCATTTCTACCTTCCAGATAAGGACAAGAGTCAAAACTACCCATGTTTGCAGACTCTATCCTGAAACTTCTTGGTCAATGTCTACCCCCTGCTTTCACCACCAGCACTCTAAGAGCTGAAACAGGAGGATTGCTGTGAGTTGGAGGCCAACATGGGTGACCCCAGTGAGTGCTACACCAACTTGGATTACATTGTCTCAAGTAAAAATCAACAACAAAAACTCCTAAGGCATTATCTGGGATACCCAAGGAATGAAGTTACATTCCTAGCACTGAAAACAAACAAAAACCCTAAGCGAATACCAGAAATAATTTTTTTAAGTAGAGTGAATATAGCTGAAGGAAAAACACTCTTCTTAGCGTATAAGGCCTTGGTTCAATCGACTACAAAAGATTCTTGACTTTTCTCTAGCTAGAAATTTGACACTTAAACTCACTTATTCATCATCTTATGAAGAAATTCTAAAAGCTTGTGGGTATATTAAAAATTATATCTTATCAACATTCTTTTTCTAAGTTTTTCATCAATGTTTTGCCTCCTAGCCTTCCCTCAAGGGTCTCTCACTGGAGCTGTTTCACCATTGGCTTCTGTTCTGAGTCTTAACTTCTGTTTGTCTTCATTTCTTCCTTCATATCCATCATGTATATTGAGCCCTTCTATCTTCCTTGCTGCTGTTATTTTCATGAAGATCTGTCTCGTTTTCCATGTAGCAATTTAGTTCTCTAATTTGCCTTGCCTTCACTGACTTATTACCTCCACATCTTTTTCATTATCTCTATCCCATCCTCTGCCTGGAAGGGAAGAAAATACACATACAAAGTCAGACCTGGTGGCCACATGCTCCAGCACTCCAGAAGCAAAGACAGGAGGATGAAGAGTTTGAGACCAGTCAGGAGAAAGTTCCAAACCAAGCCAAGTCACCTGGTAGGTACAATGTCCTGGATTTGATTCTCAGGACTGCAAAATAAATTAAAAAACATATAGATTTTTAAATTTTTCCTTTTATTTTTAAAACAGAGTCTTGCTATATAGTCCTGATTGGCCTAGACCTACTATAGATACTAGCTAGTCTTGAACTCACAGAGATCCACCTGCCTCTGAGAATGAAGGCATGTGACTTTATGTGTATGTATGTGGGTATTAGTATATGAGAACAGTTGGTCTTGGAGACCAGAATAGGAAGTAAGCTACCCTAGAGCTGCAGTTATGGGTAGTTATGAGCTGCCAGACTTGGATGCAGACTTACGCCCTCTGCAAGGGTAATAGGTGTTCCTTACTACTTCCTGTCCTATCTGTCCTCAGTCCTCCAAAACCTCTGTGTTTAATTTTGGTTGGCTAGTGGCTAGTTCCACACTCTGACTCCAAGCAAGCTTTATTTGTCAGAACATGATCAAAATATCACACAACATTTCCCCTTTTTTGTCTTAAAAAAAGGAAGATTTTAACTTGAAATTGATTTGCTGTAGGTCCCCGGCAGCTTGCTGCGGGGGTCAAGACCATGCGGCAGGTCCCCAAACAAAGGAGGCTGGTTCCCAGCTATGTGGCTGCAGCGGGCGGGCCCTGAGAGCAGCCAGTCCCAGGCAGAGATGGCTGCTGGTCCTTGCGGTGGCTGGTCCCAGGCAGGGAGACAAGTGGCAGGCGGGCAAGAGATAGACAGGCACACCATGCAGAATAAAGTTGAACATTTATTTAGTGGTTGTAGAAAGGAAGGGAAGGGAGAGGGACAGAAAGGAGGAGGGGGAGAGGGAGAGAGAGAGAAAGAAAGAGAGAAAGAGAGAGGGGGAAAGAGGCTGCCTCTCTGAGAGAGGGACAGAGAGAGAGAGAAAGAGAGAAGGGGAGAGAGGAGAGTGAGCAGCTGCCTCTCTGAGAGGGGGGGACAGAGAGAGAGAGAGAGAGAGGCTGAGGCTGAAAGCTGAAAGGGAGTGGGCATGGCTTGTCTCTTAAAGAGACAGAACATTACATAACTAACATAGTAAAACTATATGCAATAAGTACAATAACTATATACAAATATATACAGGTAAGAATTACACTAACAATGTCCAGTCCATTTGCATTTGACAAATTCAGATTAAATACTCCATTATCTATCCTATTTTCATGAGTTCAAAGTGTTGTACCTAATTCACTTTCTATCCTAACTTGTATTAGGCTCCAAGCAAGCTTTATTTGTCAGAACACGATCAAAATATCACACAACACTTAACCACTAAGCCTTTTCCCCAGTCCTTTATTCCATTTAAACATTTTTGAAACAGACGACACAGAGAAAAGACAGACTTTTCTCCCAGAATACAATAGTGAGGATGTGGTTCAGTGATGGAGTGCCCTCTATGTTCCATTCCCAGCAGGGTCAAACAACAGTTTGTGTACACCTCAGTCTGGCCGTGTTCAGGAACTTCTGTTGTGGTCTAGAACTCTGCAAGCAGGTCTGCCCACACAGTCTGGGCGTGAGTGTTTCTCACCTTCTCTCCAGCGGCCCCTGCTGGCGCAGCTGACCTAGGAATGATTGCTTTCCTTCTGTCCCATCTTCCTTGTCCCTTCCTCACCCATACCCAGCCACTCCAGGTCCTCTGTCATTTTACCTTTTGTCTGGTTCAAAAGCTCTTCGATGATAATCCTCTTTTATTTCCCCAAACTTTTGACCTCTTCCAGCATCCATTTACTTCTGGTCTTTGGCGCTCTGCTTTGGCTTATTTTACCTGCCCTTAGTCACACTGAAATCTTTGCTTAGGGACAAGGAGAGTAACTAGTTTCTGTTTTGTTGGAAGCGTCACCCCAGCCCCTGACACTCATTTTGGAATGTTGGGTGGAAAGTTCCATTTCAAGCTCCCTCCCCTAGGAGTTGCCTCAGTCCAAACTCCACCTTCAAGAAAGCCCGCCAAATGGTGACCCCTCCCCAGAGAGGGTCAAGACCACTCCCACAGGCTATTTAAACTACTGTCATGCCCCCTCCCCAAAACAAACACCAGGTGGTCCCTCTGGTTCTCCTTCTCCATCTCCATGTTCCCTGAGGGCCACCCGGGAGCTCTGGCATCTATTAAACCTGAGTTTGCTCTAATTGAGTTTGATTTGGTCTAATTTGGATTATTGCGTCGGCAGAGAGGTTTGTCGGGTGGGAAACTTTACGGTTTCCACTGATTCTTGGCTCTCTCTCACTGTGTATCATGCCGTAGTGCGGGTTACTGTTTTCCTTTGTTTGCAAATCTCCCTCTAGGGCCGGTGAGATGGCACAACCAGTAAAGGTGCTTTCAGCAGGAGCCTAATGACCTAAGCTCTATTCCTAGAACTCACATAAAGGTAAAAGGAGAGAAGTGTTCTTCCACTGCATACCCTCATTCATTCCCTTGGCTGATACTGCAGCGTCTTCGGTACTGAGTCACACAGAGATCGCATCTTTCATGGCTGTTTGCTTTCTCATTTAAGACATAAATTGGTCATTTCCTGTTCAACTCGATGGAGTACAATTATGAAATTAAGTAAAAGATCCTCATTTTTATCCTCCAGCTTGAAGGTATGTCAGGAATTCTCCATTTCTGCATCTAGCAATGGACTTTTCTAAATTTCACAGTGTGTCTTTTGGGGTTGGAGTCAAGATTTTTTCATTTAAATTCTCCTCACAAAATCCCCGTTGTAGAATTTCTTAGATGGCAAAATATCCTTTCTAAATGGCCAATGACCTGCTTTCTTCAGATCAGCCAACAACTTGTCTTTCATTTAGTGAGTTTCCCTTTTTATCTTTGGGAAAATTAGCAATAATAATAACAATAACAACAAGAGTACCGCTCCGAAGCCCTGGCATTTCTCAATAGGTATCATTTTTCCTTCTTTCTCTACCCTCTCATGTCAAACCAACTATTCTCTGCATTTTATTGTTTTATTTAACAGTTTGTTTTATTATTTTGTTTCTAGTCTGTGACTAGAACTAATTAGAAGAATATCATGCCCTGCTCCTTCCTGAAAACACAAGAATCTGTCACTTATCCATCAACAGGCACCCAGAGCAGGCTCTGGAAGGAAATGAAAGAATTTGTGTGTCAAACAGAATAGAAAACACAAATTTATTTGGTGCACTACAAGAGCACATGGGCAAGGTCAATAACAGAAGGATCCACCCAGCCATGGGCAGTGATTTTTTTGTGGGGGGGGTGGAGGTGGGGGATACTTCTCCTTTAGGTTGGGGTCCCCACCATGGCAACGCTGCTGCCGTGCAAATGAAGGCAGCGCTGACTGGTTGATGTTTGACTCTGGGCAGGGAAGTTTATAAGCCTGAAACTCTGAGGTTCCTAAGATGGTGGTTTCCTACAGGGAAAATGTACTAATACCACTGAATTATGTACTTTGGAATGGCTAGTTTTAGCTTTCAAGTGAAAGAAAACGTGGAAAGAGACAAACGGGAAGAAAATGCACAACCAAATCAAACATTACACTGGAGCTGTAGGTGCCAAGTGCACACTCCTCCCTCCCTACTGATGAGACCAGAAATCAGATACTTCAGGCAAGGTCTCAGAGTCAGAGAAAACCTGGCTTTCTGCCTTCAGAGTTAGGCCCCTTTCCACCACACTAACCGAAAGAGCAATCGCTCAGATCCTTAAGATCGTATCTTCAATATCAACTTACTGAGTGCCTGAAGCAAGCCAGAGGCTGCAGACTATTTCCCCTCCCGCTAAGCAGCTCTTTCCTTGCAATACATGATTGAGTTGGTCCTTTAGAAACAAGCAATTCTGATTTTTATAATTACTTTGAACTCATTTCTAAGGGACTCCAGCTGTTGCCATAGGACTTAAAAGGGGTTGTTCAAGTTTTTGTTTTGACTTTGAAACAACCAAGAGACAATTAAGATTAAAGGATATGCACACAAGGCTTCTAAGACCCCTAGAGTGTTAGAGTGGCTTTAAGCTCAGAGAAAGTCAGCAGATGGCAGTCAGGCCAAGTCTGCTATCAGTGGAATGGCCTCAGCAAGCGAAGCTTGCCGTCCAACACAACAATGGGGAGGACTAGGCAACCCTGGCCCCTTAAACGTGGCATTGCTGTGGATGGTATGGGCGTAGGAAGTTATGAGATAGAGAATACTAAGGACTGGAAGGACAGGCGTCAGCTCAGTGGTAAAGTGCTTACCTAGCATGTCCAAGACCCTTGGTTTGATTCTTAGCACTGCAAAATAGATAAAGAAATTAAAATGTGATTAGCATAGTCAATCCAGGATTCCAGACTTCACTTCTCTGCAGGGAGCTGGCTTGAGCCTGGTCTACAAAATGAATTCCAGTACAGCCAGGGCTACTCAGAGAAACCCAGTCTCAAAAACCAAAGGGGGAAAAAAAATCAGAGGAAGAGGACTCTGAGGAGGAGGCCTCTGAGGAGGGGGGGGGTGGAGCCACAGCAGGGAGCCAGGAAGAGGGGGAACAAAAACACATGTGTGGAGGGCAAAGGAATCCCAACAGCTCCTCTCCATTTGGGATGGGGGAAATTTGAGCTGAGGTGAATCTTAAACTCTGCCCCAAAATTGGTAATGATTATAATAATAATAGACAAATAGGACATTGAGCAAAGGAAGCTTCCCAAAAAATGTAAAGATGGGTCGCAGAAAGGGAAAGATCATTGAAAATCATATATCCATGTAAGTCAGTGTCTGGGATACAGGAAAGAACTCTAACAATTATGCATAATTTACAAAAAAAGATAGGCAGTTAAAACAACAGTTAAAACCACTGGCTGCTCTTCCTGAAGACCAGGGCTCAATTCCCAACACCTATGTGGCTTCTAACAACTGTCTGTAACTCTAGTCCCAGTAGGTTTGACACCCTTTTCTGGCCTCCGTGAGTACATATTCATGTGGCACACAGACATACATGCAGGTAAAACACTAATACGCATAAAATAAAACCTCAAAAAAATTTAAATGGCATTTCTCCAAAGAAGATGAACAAATGGCCAATAGGGAGATGACAGAGCTTAACAGCATTATGTTATACCCAAATCCGCAAAGTCCCCGCAAAAGCCAACAAGGAAACCGAGACCCATATAGAAAAGCAAAGAGCCTTTATTTTAATCAAGTTTGCAAACTCGGTCTCTCCGTGTCCAATGTATTAGAATAACCGGAGAGCCCCGAGCTCAGTTAGAATAGGGTTTTATAGTAGTAAAGGTGGGGGTGGGGGTTTCTGAGGTTTTAAGACCCCTGATTGGCTGACATTTGTCTAGGGTGTCCTGGTGAGTGTGCTCTGGCAGGTGCTCCTATCTACAGTGCTTGGAATGCCGGGCATTTTCTTTGAATGGTCTGTTCTTGGGTGGGGTTCAGGTAATGTCAGCTTGTGGTTCCTCCTGCAGCCAGGCGTTGTCTCAGGGTAAACTACTGAGACCCTGGCCTCCATTCAAATTCACTGATGGCCAGAGTCCCAGGTGATAATGGTTGGAAGTAAAGAACTTCCTTTGGGTCACCTGCCCAGACTTAGCTTATCGTGGCTGGCCCCCATACATTAGTTAGCAGAAAAATGCAAATTAAAGCCACAGTGAGGCCCACTTCACTCCTACTAAAGGCTAGAATTAAAAACCACAGATCATAACAAGCACTGGCAAGGTATTAAAGAATTTAGAGCCCTTTATAGGTGTTGGTGGGAATGGATCACAGTGCAGCCTCTTTAGAAAAGTTTGGCAGCTCCTTAGAAACTCAGCCACAGAGCTGGCTGGCTTGGGGGGTGGGGGGGCAAGGCACCTGCTGCCAGGCCTGATGACCCGAGTTGGGTCCCTGAGATCAGCATAGTGGAAAGAGAGAAAGACTCCTACAAGGTATCCTCTGACCTCCAGTTGCATATTGTGATATACATACACTAAAATATAATTTTAAATTTTTTTGAACAAATGGGGGGAAAAGTTCAGAATTTATTGCACTTACCCTATTTATTATTATTAATAATAAATTATTAATAATAAAAGAGCAAGACATTATGACTAATACTTTTTACAACTATTTAAAAATAAGACAACTTTGAATGCATTTTCACTCTGAAGCTAAGAGATACTTTTTGGATAACAAGAGATATCACAAAAAGACATTATATTGACATCTAGTATTTAGTAAATTACATTTATAATCAATGTTGATTTAGGAAATGTTAACACACATTAAAAGGACATGATCCAATTTTTTTGAGCCCACACAATTCTATTTATAAAATGGGGTTTCACATAGCCCAGGCTGGCCTCCAATTCACTTTGTTCTTGAAGCTGGCCTTTAATTTTTCTGTACCTCCTGAGTGCTGGGGTTACAGGCAAGTGTTACTATGCCCGCTAGAGCATAGTAAAGTTCAAGTTCCTTAAGAGGAAAAAATGCCCAAACATAAAACAAATAGAGGCTTGCCAAATATGATCCAAGGTCTCCCAGGATACAGATGGTTTGAACATAATGCAGTGTTTAGGTTCTGTTAGGTGAGAAAAAAAAATTCAATTACAAAAACATTGGTACTATGATTAGCAACATTTAAGTATACATCTTAAATACTGTAAATATCCAACAAGATACAACAATTTGGCTCTAAGTTCCTTTGGATATGAAGATATAACTGTGTTTTAAATAATATAGTGAAACATCACATTTGGGGAAACAGTGTTTCACTATGCTATGCAATTAACTATCAAGAATGAAGAATGGGGGGGATGGAGAGATGGCTCAGTGGCTAAGAGCACTAGCTGCTCTTCTAGAGGTCCTGAGTTCAATTCCCAGCAACCATATGTAATGAAATCTGGCGCCCTCATCTGGCACGAAGGTGACCATGCAGGCAAAACACTGTATATATAATAAATCTTTAAAAATAAAGAAGCATTTTGTTTAAAATAAAAAATGAAGAATGGGTGCACACATGAAAAGTTAACAGTGCTAAGTGTTGGCTTCTCTTGGGAATGTGGTCTTCATAAACCCCTTAACCCAGTGATTGTTACATTTACTAGTGCTGCAACCCACAGGTTGAGAATCACTGCCGTTAAATCTATTACATTTACCTCTACACAATGTCAGTAAAACTAAAGAATGTTAGTTTCAAAGTCTTCATTTATCTGTTCTAATGATTGGATTCACTTCACATTTTAAAGTATAACAAGTCCACAGGACATTTTTAAGTATACACATTGTTTAAAATCATAATCTAAGTATAACTGAAGATTTTAAAAGTTCAACTAGTTACTCAAACAACTTAAATGTGAAAATGTAGCTATGTCAAATAAGGAAACCTGGCAGACGTAAATAGTGCCTGGTCATAGCTTTTCTGTCTTGTTGTCATTAAAATCAGAATTAAGCATTCATATCCATCCTTATAGCACAACTCAAGGCTACTCTGTGATTCAGGCTAATTGTGATGAGGTTTTATAATTTTTAATTAAACATAGCATTGCTATATAGACATGACTGTCTACTCTTAGAGATATACCCAAAGCACATGGGAATGAAACCTATACCCCACAAAAACTAAGGAACAAGAGCTCACAATGACAGTGTTCACAACGCCAGAACGTGGAAATAGCACAAATGCTTCTCAACTGACGGGTGAACAAAACATTACCGGGTATAAAAAAAGAGTAAAGTAGTGACCCCTGGAAAAAGGTATGCCCAGGGAGAGAAGCAGCTGCACAGGTCTCATGTAATTGCCTCTAGAGGACTGGGCAAATGTCAGGAGACGGAAAGTAGGTGAGTGTTGCCAGGGGCTGAAGGGGAATGAATGAGGAGTGACTAGTGATGGGCATGGTTTCTCACAGGGGTAACAAAAAATGTCCTGGAATCAGACAGTGGTGACAATCGAACAACCTTGTGAACTTACTAAAAACGCTGAATTATGAACCTTAGATTTTTCAATCTATGCAGTGTGTTGATAACAAAAATCCTAAAGTATAAGCTAGTTTGACCAACTTCTCTTACCCGCCTTCGTGTGTGTATGTGTGTATATGTGGTGCATGCATGTATATACACATGTGTTTGCTTATATGTGCACATGTGAAGGTCAGAGGTCCACTCTGGGTGACAGGGTCTCTCATCGAACCTGCCACTCACCTGTTTTGACTAGGCTGGGGGGGCCAGTGAGCCCCCACTCTCTGCTTATCTCCACATTTCCCTCAGTGTTGGGGTTACAAACACATGCTGTCCTGCCCAGCTTTTCCATGGGTACTAAGAAACCAAATTTAGGTCCTCATGCTTGCACAACAAGCAGTGTGTGCACCGAGCCATCTCACCAGCCCCAGGAACCAGCTGCTTTTCTGAGAGCAAATACCAGGTGGAGCAGAGCTGAAGATGAAAGAGCAGGAGGTCAGAGGAAGCCAAGTTCATGGTACAGACAGGCCTAGACAGGAAGGACGAGGCCACCGGGCCTGCACTAATCTCCATCCCTGCCGACCTCACTACTCCTCTTGTCAAATCAACATAACCTCAACCTCAGGACAGAAAGCAACCAAAGGTAACACTCTTGGCCTTAAAAGTTGCTGCAGCCAGACAGGGAACTTTCAAAAATGTCAACCAGTGAAAGCACATATGCACTTTTTTTTTTATAGCTAAGAACAGAGAAAATAAGAAAAATGCTGGTTTTGGGAAGTATACACTGGCCAAAACATGGCTGAGCACTACGGTTCCCACTGGACTGCCTGGATCTACACAGCGGTCTCAAGACGCCTGCTCTCATGCATGTTGACATAAAGCAGGTTGCCACCTTCCAAGAGCAGCAATCGGATGGATAGCAGCTGAGTTGCATGCTCCAGTCTTTGGAGAGGCAACCTGGGAACTCCATGCTCAGAGAGCATCCTCAGGAGATGGACTGTCTTGGATCAGGTGTCTTTGAACCTGGCGGGAATCGTAACAACAAGAGATGGCTGATCAGTAACCTTAGAGGCAGATTTGGCTTTTGAATTGTTAACAGATTTTGAATCAAGAGGAGTATTTGGCAGGGGAAAAGCAAAGACACTTTTGAGTTAGTTCTGCAGCAGCTTGGACAGTCTGGAAAAACACTGAGCTGACTACCCTATACTCCAAGGGCTTCCCTCCTCCACAGCAGTGGAGAGCATCAGTCAGCGTCGCTGAGAGAGCCGTCTTCTGACTGAGATGACATTACTCAGTGCCGGCGATGGACTATATTGATTAATACGCAGGATGGTAAAACAATTTTACAGAGTGTATGAAAGAATGTCAGAGCTAGTCATGAGGAAAAGAACGCTTGAAGTTTGCCCCAAGCATAATGTCTGCATGTGCAGTCTGAGGGAAGAAAACTGGTCTAGAGATGAGACACAGGTAGGGGAAACCTGCGGGAGGGGTGGGGGAGGATTAGATGCAGACACAGTGGAAATCTGGATGCCAGACCACTGGGATGAGACTGAGAGAGACCTAAAATTGTCTCCAGCTATGGATAAGAGTCATCACCTGTGGGCTTTTTAGAACGAGCTCAGGGGCTGAGATGGCTCAGCAGGTAACCGCACTTGGCACCAAGCCTGATGATCTAAGTTTGGTCCTCAAGACCCACCTGGTAAAAGGAGCGTACCGACCCCCACAGTTATCCTCTGACCCCCACATGTGAAGTGCAACATTAGTGTGCAAACACATGTGCAAGTGCACACACACAAATGTAGAAAAAAATTTAAAATCGGGCTCAGCACCCTAGCAGAGGTGACCAACCCTCGGCCCTCGGGCCCCATGTGGCCCAGGAGAATTCATGAAGTCACAATGTCATGCAAAATAAATATATGCTCTCACAGTCCACAGGCTGCAGGTTGGACACCCCTGGATTTCATGCACGGCCCAGGACAACTCTTCTTAGTCTCATGTGGCCAAAAGGCTGGACACCCCTCCCTCACCATCCAGACATCTAGAAGCAACAATTGAGCTAGAATTCAAAGCAACAGATAGACACAGTATGGTACCACCTGCTGGCACTCCACGCGTGCCTCTCCTCAACAAATACAAAAAAATTGGAATAACCAAATGTACCTTATCAGATCACCATGCTTTAAAACTAGAAGTCAACAGCAATACTATTTCCAGAAAACCCACAAACACATGGAAATTAAACAATGCTCACCTGAATCACCAATGGGTCAAGGAAGAAATAGAGGGGGAAATTAAAGACTTCCTAAAATTCAATGAAAATGGCCACACAACATACCCAAATGTATGGGACACAATGAAAGCAGTGTTAAGAGGCAAGTCCATAGCACTAAATGCCTACATAAAGAAGCTGGGAAAATCCCACACTAGTGAATTAACAGAACATTTGAAAACTTTAGAACAAAAAGAAGCAAACTCACCTGAGAGAACTAGACGGCAGGAAATAATCAAACTGAGAGCTGAAATCAACAAAATAGAAACAAAGAAAACAATACAAAGAATCAATGAGACAAAGAGTTGGTTCTTCGAGAAAATCAACAAAATAGGCAAACCCTTATCCAAACTAACCAAAAGGCAGAGAGAGAATATCCAAATTAACAAAATCAGAAATGAAAAGGGGGACATAACAGACACGGAGGAAATACAGAGAATCATCAGGTCATATTGTGAAAACCTGTACTCCACAAAATTGGAAAACTTAAAGGAAATGGACAACTTTCTAGATAAATATCACTTACCAAAATTAAATCAAGACCAGATAAACAAATTAAACAGACCTATAACTGCTGAAAAAATAGAAACAGTCATCAAAAGTCTCCCAACCAATAAAAGCCCAGGACCAGATGATTTCAGCTCAGAATTCTATAAGACTTTCAAAGAAGAACTAATACCAATACTCCTCAAATTATTCCACACAATAGAAACAGAGGGAACATTGCTAAACTCTTTTTATGAGGCTACAATTTTCCTGATACCCAAACCACAGAAAGATAATACTAAGAAAGAGAATTACAGACCAATCTCACTTATGACCATTGATGCAAAAATACTAAATAAAATACTAGCAAACAGAATCCAAGAACACATCAGAACCATCATCCACCATGACCAAGTTGGCTTCATCCCACAGATGCAGGGATGGTTCAACATACGAAAATCTGTCAACGTAATCCACCATATAAACAAGCTGAAAAATAAAAACCACATGATCATCTCATTGGATGCCAAAAAAGCATTTGACAAAATACAACATCCCTTCATGATAAAGGTCTTGGAGAGAGCAGGGATACAAGGAACATACCTAAACATAATTAAGGCAATATACAGCAAGCCAACAGTCAACATCAAACTAAATGGAGAGAAACTCCCAGAAATTCCACTGAAATCAGGAACAAGACAAGGTTGTCCACTCTCTCCATACCTATTCAATATAGTTCTTGAGGTCCTAGCTAGAGCAAAAAGACACCAAAGGGAGATCAAGGGGATACAAATTGGAAAAGAAGTCAAACTCTCACTGTTTGCTGATAATATGATAGTTTACATAAGGGATCCCAAAAATTCTACCAAAGAACTTCTACAACTCATAAACACATTCAGCAATGTAGCAGTATACAAGATTAACTCACAAAAATCAGTAGCCCTCCTGTACACAGATGATAAAAGAGCTGGGGAAGAAATCAGAGAATCAACGCTCTTCACAATAGCAGCAAATAGCATAAAATATCTCGGAGTAACTCTAACCAAACAAGTGGAAGACTTGTATGACAAGAACTTTGAATCTTTGAAGAAAGAAATTGAAGAAGACACCAGAAAGTGGAAAGACCTCCCATGCTCTTGGGTAGGCAGAATTAGCATTGGCAATCTTATCAAAAGCAATCTACAGATTCAATGCAATGCCCATCAAAATCCCAACAAAATTCTTCAAAGACCTCAAAAGAACAGTACTGAACTTCATTTGGAAAAGCAAAAAACCCAGGATAGCCAAAACAATCCTGTGCAATAAAAGAACTTCTGGAGGCATCACAATCCCTGACTTCAAACTCTACGACAGAGCTACAGTACTGAAAACAGCCTGGTACTGGCATAAGAACAGACAGGAGGACCAATGGAACCGAATAGAAGACCTGGATATCAATCCACACATCTTCGAACACCTGATCTTTAATAAAGAAGCAAAAAAATACAAAATGGAAAAAAGAAAGCATATTTAACAAGTGGTACTGGCATAACTGGATATCAACATGTAGAAAAATGAAAATAGACCCATATCTATCACCATGCACAAAACTCAAGTCCAAATGGATCAAAAACCTCAACATAAAGCCAGCCACACTAAACCTTATAGAAAAGAAAGTGGGAGCCGGGCGGTGGTTGCGCATGCCTTTAATCCCAGCACTCGGGAAGCAGAGGCAGGCAGATCTCTGTGAGTTCAAGGCCAGCCTGGTCTACAGAGCTAGTTACAGGACAGGCTCCAAAGCCACAGAGAAACCCTGTCTTGAAAAACCAAAAAGGAAGAAGAAGAGGAGGAGGAGGAGGAGGAGGAGGAAGAAGAGGAAGAGGAAGAAGAAGAAGAAGAAGAAGAAGAAGAAGAAGAAGAAGAAGAAGAAGAAGAAGAAGAAGAAGAAGAAGAAGAAGAAGAAGAAGAAGAAGAAAAGTGGGAAGTACACTTGAACACATTGGCACGGATATATATTCCTAAATATAACCCCAGCAGCACAGACACTGAGAGAAACAATTAATAAATGGGACCTCCTGAAACTGAAAAGCTTCTGTAAAGCAAAGGACATGGTCAACAAGACAAAACGACAGCCTACAGAATGGGAAAAGATCTTCACTAACCCCACATCAGACAGAGGTCTGTTCTCCAAAATATACAAGGAACTCAAGAAATTGGACACCAAAAGATCACATAATCCAATAAAAAAAAATGGAGTACAGACCTAAACAGAGAATTCTCAACAGAGGAATCTAAAATGGCTGAAAGACACTTAAGGAAATGTTCAACATCCTTAGTCATCAGAGAAATGCAAATCAAAACAACTCTGAGATTCCATCTTATACCTGTAAGAAGGAAAGGATTTTAGCAGCAGTGGTCATTAGCTTTGAGCTAATTTTTAAAACAGATACCACTTTTTAAATTTTTTAATTCTTTTACAAAGCTGTGTGTTGGGGGAGGGGTCTGTGTATATATGTGTGTGGACAGGAATATGTACAGGTCAGAGGAGGTGCCAGTCTCTTTCTCCACCTTATTCCTTCTGAGGCAGGTTCCTCCCCTCAACTGGAGCTGGCATTTCAGTTGGCAAGCCCCACTGACCTGCCTGTCCATCCCCAGCAACACTGGGGTTACAGGCACACACAGGACCACACCCATTTATCACGTGGGTTCTGAAATCTGAGCTCAGTTCCTCCTGCTTAAGCAGCAAATGCTCTTCCCACTGAGCCTCTCCCACCCACTGAGCCTCTCCCACCCACTGAGCCTCTCCCACCCACTGAGCCTCTCCCACCCACTGAGCCTCATTTTGATAGTTTCTGCATAATAGTCTATTGAACACTAACTTAACCTTAAGCCTTTTCCAAACAGACTCTCTTAGAACGTTCCTTCTGGGTTGGCTTGTCTTATTGTCACTGTGACAAAGTAGCTGACAAGCGACTTACGGGGAAGAAAGATTTCCTCTGCAGTTTCCAAGGTTTCCATCCATCATGGTGTAAAGGGCATGGGTGAGCTCACATCATGGCGGACCAGAAGCAGAGTGGAGTAACAACAGAAAGAAGCTGGGAACTGGGGTAAGAGAAACCCCTGAAAAGGCCCATTTCCTCTAGCCAGGCCCTACTTCGCTCAGAACCACCACTTCCCAAGAGGAAATTCAAAATTTGAATCTATCCATTGACTAAATCAGACCCCTGCTGATCTAGGCATTTCTGGAAACACCCTCACAGATATACTCAGTGGTGTGTGTTATTAACCTCCTGTGGACTCTTTGGTCCCATCAAATTGCCTGTTGTCTTAGTGAGGCTTCCTATTGCTGGGATGAAACAGGCCCCAGAAGTAAGCAGGGAGGAAAGGGTTTATTGGGCTTACATTTTCCCCCTGTAGTCCATCACTAAAGGAAGCCAGGACAGGAACTCAAACAAGGCAGGAACCTGGAGGCAGGAGCTGATGCAGAGGCCAGTACTGCGTATTGGCTTGCTCATCATGGCTTGCTCAACCTGCTTTCTTATAGAACTCAGGACCACAACCCAGAGGGTAGCACCTCTCACAGAGGGCTGGCCCTTCCCCTGTCAGTCACTAATTAAGAAAATGCCCTACAGACCAATCTCATGGAGGCATTTTCTTTTTAAGATTTATTTATTAATTATGTAATTATTTATTTATTATGTATACAGCATACCTGCATTATCCCTGCAGGCCAGAAGAGGGCACCAGATCTTATTACAAATGGTTGTGTGTCACCATGTGGTTGCTGGGAATTGAACTCAGAACCTCTGAAAGAATAGTCAGTGCTCTTAATCTCTGAGCCATCACTCAGCCCAGCATTTTGTTGATTGAGGTTCCCTCCTCTCAAGTGACTTAGTTTGTGTCAAGCTGACATCAAACTCTCCAGTGGACCTATCAAGATTAACCTGGGACTTAGGAGATGACTCAGCTGTTAACAGTGTGTGCCACTCTTTAAAAGGCCCAAGTTCAGTTCCCAACACCCATATTAGCAGCTCACAACCACCACTACCTGCAGCTCCAGGAGAGCCAATGCCTTCTTCTGCCCCCCCCACAGGTAATTAAAAATAAAAATAAAGGGCTGGAGAGATGGATCAGTGGTTAAGAATATAATACCTGTTCTTGCAGAAGCCCGGCACCTACACAACAGCTCATGACATCCACAACTCCAGTCCCAGGGGATCCAATGCCCTCCTCTGACCTCTGAGAGCACCTCGCACGGACGTGGCATACTTACATACAGGCAAAATAGTCATATACATAAAATAAAATAGAATAATTCTAAAATTTTTTTAAAAGCTAAACCGCTTTACTTCCCTTTAACAACACTGTACTTTCTATTATTGTCCATGAGACCCTTTGATAACTTCTTGGGTTATACTTGGGGTTGTGGATTCTCTGATCTGTCCAATACAGCAGCCATGAGCCAGGTGGCTACTAAATTCCTAACAAGTGGTTAGTCCCAATAGGGATAAACCCTGTGGTGGTTTGAATAAGAATGGCCCCTATAGGCTCACATATTTAACCTTTTGTTCCCAGTTAGGAACTGTTTAGGAAGGGTTAGGAGGCATAGCCTTGTTGGAAGAAATGTGTCACTGGAGGGTGGGCTTTGAGATTTCAAAATCCCGTGCCAGGCCCACTCCCTCACCCTCTCTGCTTCCTACTTGTAGGCCAGATATTAGCTCTAACCGGCTGCTCCAGTGTCAGGCCTGCCTGCCTCCTGCCTTGCTCTGGACCATGATGGTCACGGACTCACCCTCTAAAACCATATGCAAGCTCCCAATGAAGTGCTTCCTTTCGTAAGTTGCCTTGGTCTTGGGTCTCTTCCCAGCAATAGAACAGTGGCTAAGACACACCCTAGTAAAAATCCACATTTCAAAGGCTCAATAAAACGTTTTTAATGATTTGTTTAAAAAGTTTTTGGTTACATGTTGAAATGACACTATTTAGGATTTATGGGTGTAAATAGAATAGTATTAAACTTAATTTTATCTGCATCTTTTTTTAAAATGGCTACTGAACAGCTGGAAGTCGGAGCTGTGGCTTCAATTCTGTTCCCGTTGGTTAGAGGTCGATTTCCTGTAAAGGAAGTTGCTTTTAGTTTGTCGGTGCTATCAGACATTGCAAATCTCTTGAAAGGACACATGGCAGACAAGGCTTGCCAGCGTCTGTGGCCACAGTGTCACAGCATCTTGTTCTAGTTACCATTTATTTTTCCTCATGAGCTCCGAAAACATCGGCATGTACGTTAATTCCCTTGATCTCAGAGACTCTGTGAGGCAGGTCAGCCGTTTCACACTCAGCCCAGAGCTGTACTTCCCAAAAAAGTTCATTTATGGAAACAAAGTAGTTTGTTATTCCATCGACTTACCTTGGCCAATAGACTGGCGATGCAGCCCAGTGGGCAGACTGTAGCCAGCATGCAGGAAGCCCTGGGTTCCAGCCCCAGAGCTGCATACACTGATCCTGGTCTTCATGCTGTGGTGGCTGAATAAGAATGACCCCCACAGGGTATTGGAGAAAGTGTGTCACTGGGAGTGGGCTTTCAGGTTTCAAACGCTCAAGTCAGTCCCAGTGTCTCTCTCTTCCTGTTGCCTGTAGATCCGGATTTAGAATTCTCAGCTACCTTCCAGCACCATGACCGCCAGGCTTCCCACCACGATGATGATGGACTAAACCTCTAAAACATAAGCCAGCCCCAATTAAATGCTTTCTTTTGTAAGAGTTTCTGTGGTCATGGTGTCTCTTCACAGCAACAGAGCACTGACTAAGACACACGCCTATAATCACAACAGGAGTAGAGGCACGAAGATCAGAAGTTCAAGGTTATCCTGGGATACACAGTGAATTACTTTGAGGCTGAGAAGGAATACAGTGGCAGAGACTGCCCTGGCATTTGCAAAGGCTCTCATTCAATCACCAGTGCCACAGAAGACCATGATCAAGACCAATAAAAGCTCCTTCAATCAATTCAGGGGCTCAGTGTGCAGTAACTCAGCAATGCCAAAGAACAGTATATGTCATCGTTGCCCCGCACCCGTTGAACTACAGAAGCTGAGGTTTCAGAGGTGGCTATTCCAATCCCTAAAGTCATAGTTATGCCCAAACATCTAACCAGTAATCAGATATCAAATAGTCATCAAATGTCTTCTCTGTGCCAGGTGCCTTTTCATACTGATCAACTAACTCGGCAAGTTGGTTCCAGCACGATCAGTCCAATTCCATAGGTGCCAGCACAAATTGGTGAGAGCCCCACTCTGAGGCCACACAGCTGTGGGAGAGGTTGGTTGGTGTGCTTCCTGAGTACGCATTTCTACTGTTGGAAAGTGGCGAGATCGGCAAAGACATCAAACAACGCATTCCTCTTTTAAGAGATAGCAGTGTCCCATGTTTGCACCAAATGATGGTAACAGTGTATTTAAATGTTATAACGAGTCTTTGGTTTTAGAGTAGTAAGATGGTGATACAGGCAGGGAAGCTGAGCCTGATGCACAGGCCTGTAACTGGGTACTCTGAAGATTAGGGTAGGTGAGGTCCAAGTTCAAGGCCTGCCTAGGCTACACAGTGAGTCTGAGGCTAGACTACACTATTTTTTTAAAATATTTATTTATTATGTATACAATATTCTGTCTGTGTGTATGTCTGCAGGCCAGAAGAGGGCACCAGACCTCATTACAGATGGTTGTGAGCCACCATGTGGTTGCTGGGAATTGAACTCAGGACCTTTGGAAGAGCAGGCAATGCTCTTAACCTCTGAGCCATCTCTCCAGCCCCCTAGACTACACAGTTTAAAAGAGGACTAGGAATATAGAGCAATGGCAGAGCTAGGTTCAATTCTTGCTGTTTTAAATAAAACAAGTCAGAAATTCCCAGAAAAATCCTTGCTTTTCTTTTTTTTATATATTTATTTGTTTATTTATTATGTATACAATATTCTCTCTGTGTGTATGTCTGCAGGCCAGAAGAGGGCACCAGACTTCATTACAGATGGTTGTGAGCCACCATGTGGTTGCTGGGAATTGAACTCAGGACCTTTGGAAGAGCAGGCAATGCTCTTAACCACTTAGCCATCTCTCCAGCCCAAATCCTTGCTTTTCTAGGTTTCTGTGCCAAAGGAAAGTTTGTCACGTTTCTTTCTTTCTTTTCTTCCTTCTTTCTTTTCTTTTTTTGTTTTGTTTTTTGGTTTTTGATTTTGTTTTTTGAGGCAGGGTTTCTTGCTCTGTAGATCAGGCTGGTCTCAAACTCATAGAGATCCTCCTGCCTCTGCCTTCCGAGTGCTTGGATTAATGGCATGTGACATTCCCCAGCTGTCTTGTCTTGTTTCTTTTAAATTTCCCTATATACTGGCCCTCTTCAAGACACATCTTTCTAGTTTTCGATTTTATCTTTTCTGTGTGTACACGTGACTAGACTTTCAGGAAGAATGCAAACAAGACCAGATCAGGAAAAGCGCTGAGCTTTTCAGTTTTTCCGGCCAGGTCAGAGCACAGCTGCACAATAGCACTGCATGCAGCTGCAGTTCCACAGCGATGCCTGGAACACCCACTGCATTTGATGTCTGGAAGGCAGTCAGCAATTAACAGCTCGCTCATCTCCCTCCCCCTCTTTCCCTCCCTCCCTCCTTCTCTCCTCTCCCTCTCTCTCCCCCTACCTTCCCTTCCCCGCATTGCAGGTTATAGAAGGCGGCGGGGTGGGGGTGGGGGTGCGCACAGAACTGAGGAGCGACAACTACTCTCTGCGCCAGACTCCAGCACCGCGTGTCCTGACTCAGACCACTGGGTTATGCTGCCGTCTGCTGGCCAGAGTGAGACATGGAGCCAAAGACGCTGGAAGGGAAATTAATGTTAATGAATAAATACACAGACTCTTTAAGGAAATGGAGGTAAATCTCTTTGAAATACAACAGCAATCCCCAGAGTGAAAATCGCCACTCTAAATGTCACAAATGACGAGGAAGTGCGTGTAACAACCAAGTCTCAAATTCCACGCGGAATTATCGGTAGGAGACCCTGAAAGGCGGGCATTGCCTTAGTTCTCAGACTCACACACTTTGAGTCATCTCTGAAATAACATTGGAGTAGTGATGACCCCTGGCCAAGGCTCCACTACTGTCAGTCAGAGCTGCTTATAACCCCACTCTTCAAGCCTGGCTTCTGCAAACTTGTCCCTTGGTCTTGTAAACGTTAGGTGTAGACTTATACACATGGGTGCAGGCATTTGTGTGTGTCTGCATGGAGAGGCCAGAGGTCAACTTTAGGTACCGTCCCACACTGCCCACCTTGTTGGTTTTGTTTGTTTGTTCATTTTTTTGTTAGTTGGGTGGTTTGTTTTGCTTTGTTTCTAGACAGGCTTTCTCTGCGTAAGAGCCCTGCCTGACCTGGAACTTGCTTTGTAGACCTGGCTGACTTCAAACTCACAGATATCAACCTGCCTCTCCCTCTTGAGTGCCCAGCCCCCACCTTGGTTTTTTGTTTTGGTTTGGTTTGGTTTTGAGATGGGCTCTCTCACTTTCACCCAGAGCTTGCCAGATTCTGCTAGACTGGCTGGCCAGTGACATTCAAGGATCCTGGCCTACCTAGTACTGGGATTTCAAGCTCCTGCCACCATGCCTGACTTTCTTACATAGATTCTGGGGATCCAACTCAATTCCTATGCTTGCAATGCAGGCATTTACTAAGTCACCTCCCCAGCCCTGTCCTTCTGTCTTTACCCCACTCATGTTTCTGTCATTGCCACCTACACTAGGAGAGGAAGACACTGATTGGTCTCCACACTGTGTCTTTCATGAGAAAAGACACTGTGTCCTTTTATGAGATCATACATCCTCAGTAGCTCCTGCAGTGACTTGTTCCTATAGACTTGTCCCACCTCTCCTTCCTGAATTTCTTCACTAACAGAACTGTTTCCAGATCACACCGATTCTGAGCTGTGACAGCAGCTGTCACCTCGTATATAGCTATGTGCCTTGCTCATTCTAGCCACCAAAGGACAAACACCACATCATCACACTTCTGAAGAATACATTTTTATAGCCTTGCATTAGAAGATATGCTTTGCATTGTTAGAGGAATCATCTTGTCTACGATGTTTGAGTAAAAGGTCCCCAGCCTAGGAAGACATGGATAAACAACTGGAACAAGGCAGAGTGTGACAGACAGGTGGCAGTTTCCAGAAGCTGATCGGGCTCTGCAGTGGTTTCTGGCTAAAGAGGGAGAAAATGGCATTTGAGGCTAATTTGAAGAGATAAACTGTAGACATGGATGGGGCAGTGAAATTGTGGTACTGAGAGGCTGTTATAGACAGAAAAGAGAAAAATAAGGCATAGCTTCAGACACACCGTTGATGTGTAGAAGTGCTGTATGAATTTCCTGATCCTTACATAAGCAGAGGGGCAGGAAGAAAGGAAAGCCATGTCTTTAGGGATGTAAAGTCAAGCTAAGAAGACTAGGGAGATGGCTCGGTAAATAGCTTACTGGGCAAGCATGTAAGGTTATAGGTTTGATCCCCAAACCCACATAAAAATGATGAGCATGGTGGCACACACTAGTAATCCCAGCACTGGCAAAGCAGAAACAGGCAGATTCTAAAGTTTGGTGGACAGTCAATCTAGTCTAACTAGAGAACTCTGGACTAGTGAGAGACCCTGCCTCAAACAAGAAAGATGGCATTCCTAAGGATGATACTCATGGTTGTCATCCTCCAAGTACCTCTAAAGAAGACTGATCTCTATCACTAGGGTGATGTATATAATTGTAATGGTATTTTAAAAATTTAAAACACATTACAAAATGTGTTTTAACAAATAAAGTGTGCCTGAAGATCAGAGTATTAGAGGCCAGGTGGTCATGGCTCACACCTTTAATCCCAGTACTTACGAGTCCCAAACCTTTAATCCCAGCACTAGGGAGGTGGAGACAGGAAGGGATATGGCTGGGCGAAGAGAGGAATATAAGGCTGGAGGAGACAGGAACTCAGATGCAGTCTGAGGCTTGGTGGAGACAGATGTAATCTGGAGATGCAGTCTGAATCAGTCAGTCTGAGCATGAAGTCTGCGGACAGGATTGCCCCTTTGGCAGAGGTAAAGGTCTCTGGAGTAAATGGCCGCTCTGCTTCTCTGAGCTCTCAGTTTTCACCCCTACTATCTGACTCCGGGTTTTTATTAAGAACAGTTAGAATTCATGCTTTATAGAACGCTGCCCAATGTAGGCAGTTTTAGGAGTGCCCATAGAGGCTGCCAAGAGACCTGGGCTTCCAGGAAGAATCAGACAGATCCCATCCAGATTGGTGCTCTGAGCACCACAGGGCAGCTGATACCACAGCTAGGGCTGTCCCTAGGTGGCATCTATGGCCCTGATGAAAGAGCAGTATGTAAGAATCTGAAGAGAATTTCTTTTGTTTTGGGAACCCTGCAACAACCTTTGGTGGGACACCCAGCTCCTTGTGTTGGGTGCCTGAAGGTGGCAGTGTTTCTTTGAATGCTCCTAGAAGGGCCACCAAAGCACAGACTGTTCCTCCCCAGTGTCAGTCAGCAGGTCAGGTGCAGGAGGCCCCCAAATGTGCTTCCCCATCAGGTTCTGGGGATAGGAGTGAGGAGCAGATACAGAGCATCTAGGGACTGGCCTTTCTGTCTTTGTTTTTCAAGACTGTGTTTCTCTGTGTATCCTTGACTCACTCTGTAGATTAGGCTAGCCCCAAATTCAGAGATCCACTTGCCTCTGCTTCCCAAGTGCTGGAATTAAAGTTATGCACTGCTGCCACTACTGGTGTGGGAGGGCCTTCTGTCTATGTGTTGCTTTCATTGGTTAATGAGTAAAGAAACTGCTTTGAGCCTATAGCAGGGCAGAACAGAGCTAGGCGGTGGGGAGGGACTAAACCGAATTCGGGGAGAAAGAAGGCGGAGTCAGGAAGACACTATGTAGCCGCCACTGGGAACAGACAAGCTGGAACCTTGCCAGTAAGCCACAGCCATGTGGTGATACACAGGTTAATGGAGATGGGCTAGTTTAAGACGTAAGACCTAGCCAATAAGAAGCTAGAGCAAACAGGCCAAGCAGTGATTTAATTAATACAGTTTCTGTGTGGTTATTTCGGGGATCTTGGCAGCTGGGAACAAACAAGCAGTCTCCTTACAACACACTACCACCATCAAGGGACCGGCCTTTGAAAGTCATGGTAAAAGGATGGGCCCTAAGATCTAGTTGGTGGGGTTTGGATAGCAAATGACAGATGATAAACACCTGGTTCTCCATCTATGGCCCTCCTGGGTGGCAGTGGAACCTTTGGGGGATGGTACCTGAGTATTTCAAGAAGTGTCCTTGAGGAGGACATTGTAACCCTGAGTCCCTCCCCCACTTCTCTCCTTCCCAGATGCCATGGGTTAGGCAGCTTTGCTCCACCACACTTGTGGTCATGATGCACTGCCCAAAGCCATGGACAGAAACCTCAGAAACAGATCCCAAATAACTCTCCCCTTCTTTAAGGTGAATATTCCAGGTAGCTTTTCACAAGGACAGAAAGCTGAAGCAAGGGTCCTAGACAGTTTTCTTTACTACAGTACCCAGCATCTAGCCAGGCATTTGCAACACACACACACACACACACACACACACACACACACACACACACACACACACTCCAGAGATATCTACATAAAACTTGCTCAGAAACACCATGCTAGCTTAGGCAGATAGCTCAGCCCATGAAATTCTTCCTTCAAAACCCACAAGGACCTGAGTTCTGTCCCCAGAACCCACATTAAAAACACAACAGCTGGGTGATGGTGGTGGCTCACGCCTTTAATCCCAGGACTTGGGAGGCAGAGGCAGGTGGATCTCTGTGAGTTTGAAGTCAACCTGGTCTACAGAATGAGTTCCAGGACAGCCAAGACTACACTGAGAAACCCTGTCTCAACAGCCCCCCCCAAAGAAACAAACAACAAAAACTAAGAATGGTGGCCCTCAACTGTAGTCCCAGTTCAGGGAGGATAGGAACAGGCAGACCCCTCGGGCTCACTGGCCAGTCAGCATAGCCTAATTGGCAACTAGAGTCTAGGCCAATAAGAAACCTTGTCTAACAAATAAGGTAGACAGTTCCTGAAGAATGCTGGCTGAGATTCATCTCTGCTCCCCTCCCCCCATGCATGCACACCTACACAAACACACATTTACAGGAACACACTCTAGACTTAGATTATCATGGCTGGCTCTCACACCCTTTTGTGCATGCATCCACCCAGAAGACCACTGATGGGTGAGAGGGTGTCTATAGCTTCACCTTTACCAGACAACATCCAACTACATGTCAAGGTGAAATGAGCATCAGTGAGAGAGCACCAAGCTCCTTGCCAGCTTGGCTCCAGGTTCAATGAGAGACTCTGTCTCAAAGGAATAAGGTTGAGAATGACAGAGCAAGACCCAGTGTCCTTTTCTGGCGTCCACAGGTGCAGGTATGAGCACACATGCAGATACACTCATACCCACATAATACACAAAAGTAATAAAGCAGCTAAGAGAGAGAGAACCAAGCTCCCCCATGCTTCCAGCAAAAGTACTTGCCCCTAAATTTGATGATCCAAGTTCAACCACTGGAGTCCATATTATGCCCGAAATCTGGAACCCGAATCACCACCACAAGACCAACTCCGATGCTAAAACAAAGAGTCTTTATTGCATGTTAACTCGGGTCCCTCTGTCCATCCAAAGTGTCAGCAGCAACAGGAGAGGGACCCCAAGCTGTGAAGTCGGGGGGGGGGGGTTGTTATACAAGGAAAGAGGCTTGGGGAATTTCAAGCCTCTGGGTTTGGGATTGGCTACCCCCTAGTGGGAGGTGAGGGGAATTCCAGATTTCCAGGCTTGGGACTGGCTGCCCCTTATGATGTAAGGCATTATTCAGGCCTGAGGGGAATGCCAGGCCTCTAGGCGGTTCAGTGATCAGTTTTCCTTGCTCAGAGACTGGCTGGTTTTGGGAGGTGGCGGGGGGGGGGGGGGGGGTGTTAGGGGTGAGGGCAGAGATGGCTCTGATTCTGGGGCCAAATTGTGCTTCTTTTGTTCTTTTTACCTTTTTGACCCTAATTTTGGGACCAGGGCAAATATCTTTGGTACACTCTGAATCTAAGAGTTTAGGACATTCTTTTGGTCCTGGTTTCAGGGTCTGGGGACTCTCCTTCTGCTCTTGGTCCAGGGACAAATTCTCTCTTCCCCTGACTCCGGTCCCATTTTTAGGATGCGTTTCTTTTGCTGGGTTGGGGCTTGGAACCGAGCCATTCAGGGTCTGTGTAGGGGCTACGGATCTCTCATTCTGGGGCTTGGGTCTCTCATTCAGATGTTGGAAGGAGAAGGCAGATGCCTGCAAGTTGTTCTTTTGCCTCAACAATTTTGCCATTGCCACACATACTAATAAACAAATAAGTCTCACTAAACCTTTTATGTTTACCAATGCAGTAAATATAAAATGGGCATCTTAATTGCATTCCCTGGATTATGGTGAGAATGAACATCTTTTCAAGCATGCAGTTCATGCTTTTATAAACTCTCTACTTATATTTTGCCATTTTTTCTTTTTTTTTTCTTTTTACTTGTAGAGTTCTTTACATATTCTGGAGAGTGTTGCTTTGTTCATTAGTGATTCAACAGCACAGCAACAGTACAAATAACGACTTCTAGTCTGTTTGTCTTTTTATGTGGGTTTAATACTTTTTAAATCAGTATTGTCAAAATTATTAGTATTTTCCTTTCTGGTTTGGGATATATATGTATTAGGTTTTTTGATTTTTTGAGACAGGGTTTCTCTGTAGCTTTGGAGCCTGTCCTGGAACTAGCTCTTGTAGACCAGGCTGGCCTTGAACTCACAGAGATCTGCCTGTCTCTGCCTCCCGAGTGCTGGGATTAAAGGAGTGTGCCACACTGCCCGGCAAGCTTTTTATATTATTTTTAATGAGGCACGGAAACATGTATTTTTGGTCCCAGCTGAAGAGAGGCTGGGGCAGTGGAAGGTGAGTTTTAGGCTGAGCAGTCACTCACTATATCCTGAAGGAAAACAAGGAGGAGAAGAGGGAGAAGAAGGAAAGAAGGGAGGGAAGGGGGAGAGAGAAGAGGGAGGGGAGAGAAAGAGGAAAGAAGGGAGGATGGGAAGGGGGAGGGGAAAGAAGGAAGGAAAATAGAAATGGGGAAGGAGGGAAAGAGGAGGGGGAGAAGGAAGGGGAGAGAAAATAAGGACAGACCTAAGCCTTCTTTGAGATCACAGCTTTCCTTTTAAAAGTATAAAGACAAACTTCTCTTATGCTGTCACTAACTTACCAGTAACTGGCCGAGTTGTATTACATTGTTTGGGCAGCATTCGTACAGAGTATCACATTATTAAATGTATACATTTGGCTGTACAGCCTTACTGTTAGTTGACACATAATTACCTACATTTATAGTGGATAGGTGGTAACTAGATACATGTATTCATGGTGTAATCATCAAATTGGGGTAATTAGTATTTCTTTGTGCTGGGGACTTTCAAAGTCTTCTGCTTCTTTTGAGATAGATAATAAATCATTGTGAACTACAGTCCCTCTGTTGTAGGAGAGAACTCTTGAAGCTATTCCTCCCACCTAGCTCCATTTTGCTATTTGTCATTCAACTTCTCGCTGCCTTCGTAGCCTCTGGTAGCCCTATTCTCTCCTTCCGTGGGATCAATGGTTTAGACTCTATATGAATAAGAACAGATGGCACTTGTCTTTCTGCGCCTGACTTATTTCACTTAACAACCTTTGTTCCATCCGTCTTGAAACAAACGACAACACTGGACTCTGGGGTGAGGGCAGCGCATACAATTTCACTGTGTGTCTGGATGCTGCTATGCTTTATCCATTCAGCTGACAACAAACGCACCACTGTTGGCATTTTCCATTTTTAAAGCTAAAGCTCAGCCAAGTGTGGTGGCGCACACCTGTACTGCCAGCACACGGGAGGTTAGAGGCGTGAAGATCAGAAGGTCAAGGTCAGCCGCAGCTGCACAGTGAGCTGTAGGCCACCTTGAACTATATCAAACTCTATCTCATAAAACTAAATGAGAGGCAGACGAAATAGCCCAGTGGGGAAGGGTGCTTGCTGTACTTAAGGGCTTAGGTTCGGATCCCCAGCACCCACGGAAGAGCAGGCATGGCTTCATGGGCACCTGCAACCCTAGCCCTGTAAGGGGCAGAGTCGGGAAGATGGATAGCGCTTGCAGTCCATCGGCCTAGCTCCCAGTTTAGTGAGAGACCCTGGTTTAAAGGGATAAGGGGGAGTGCCAAACCACAACACTCAAGACCCTCCTTTGGCATTTGTGCATGAGCACCCCCACACGCATGTACATGAGACACACATGCGTATACAAGGTACACACCCCATTGTGTGTAACAGTCTCCTCTGACATCAAAACATTCCATCCTGCAAGGGAGCTCCTTCAGCAGGGCAGTAAATAACACAAAAACAGCTCCAGGAAGTCCTTGAAAATGACCAGATTCATTAGGCCCCTTCCTGCAGGGGTAAGCACAGCCCAGCTGCAAAGACTCTCCGACAGAACTGCCTGAAGAGATTTAGACCAACTGAGGCACCTAGAAAGGATACTCTCAAACCTATTTTGCTGCCTGTGGCTCCAGATTTTCCAACTTTTGTGAGCTGTCACCCATGCTGGGCTGGCCTTGATGATTTAGTCGCCTTTGAGCCATTTCTGCTCCCCAGGCATACTCCTGTAAATAACCCCAATAAAACCTACTGGTTCATCAAGTTGGACTTTGGTGGTACTGTACTTTGGTCTGTCATGAGTTCCCTTTCTGGGGTGAGAAGATGAGTGTGTTTTGTGTCTCCAGGAAAAGTTTTGTGTCCCCCCCCCCAATCAATTAAAGATCAAAACAGGAAGAGACACTGGCTGTTCTTTTTTTTTGTTTTCCTGGAACTAGCTCTTGTAAACCAGGCTGGCCTCGAAGTCACAGAGATCCGCCTGCCTCTGCCTCCCGAGTGCTGGGATTAAAGGTGTGTGCCACCACCGCCCGGCGACACTGGCTGTTCTTGAGCTCCATAAATTCTGATGTTTCTTGCCTGCATTTCAAGGATAAGGGCAAGTCTCTGATGCTGGGGTGACTGTGGGATGACCTTTAACGTGAGGTAGCAATGGCCTTAAGGCGAGGAAGTGTGAACACCTTAAGCTTTCCCAGGAATTTCAAAGGGTTGGCCTTTCCTCATCAGTCTCTGGGTCTTAGAATCTTGCATTGGGCACAAATGCAGCGGACTGATGTGTCCTTCCCCACTAGCTTCACATGCTGGGTTCAAGAATGAGAGCCTCGCCAGGTGGTGGTGGCGCACTCCTTTAATCCCAGCACTCGGGAGGCAGAGGCAGGCGGATCTCTGTGAGTTCGAGGCCAGCCTGGTCTATAAAAGCTAGTTCCAGGACAGGCTCCAAAAGCTACAGAGAAACCCTGTCTCGAAAAACCAAAAAAAAAAAAATAATAATAATAATAAAAAAAAATAATGAGAGCCTCAGCCGGGTGGGGGTGTGGTACACGGCTTTAATCCTGGCAGAGGCAGGTGGATCTTTGAGTTCGAGGCCAGCCTGGTCTACAGGATAGGCTCCAAAGCTACAGAGAAACCCTGCCTCAAAAAAAAAAAAAAAAAAAAGAAAAGAAAAAAAAAGAATGAGAGCCTTGTTTCAATAGACAGAGGCTCCTCCCCAGGTATTCAGGATGGGGTGTAGCAGCAGCTGTGCTGTGCCTAAGATAAATAACATTGGGGAAAACTTATACACAGGCTGGGATGGAAGACGGAGGCAAAGCCTTATGTTAGGAGACCACAGCAAGTCATTTGGGTGAGTGGAGTGAGGGTAAGGACACGAATGGATGCATTGAAGAAAAATTCAGAAAAGCCGAATCATCTGGATGCCAGGCCTGGAGCTAAGAAATTGCCAGGTGCCAAGAGTCGGGCGGTAGGTACCTCCTCCTCATGTGAATCAGACACTCTCCGGGTGAAAACTCGTGAATGCAACCACCCATCTGGCACTTGGATTACCCTGTCAAGCAACGGGGTTTGAAACCTTACTGTCCTAGGAGGAAACAGAACTACAGACTTCTACAGGGTGCTGAAGAACAGGAAGGCACAGTCAGTGCTCAGAGAACTCCAGCCAAGGTCAAAGCTGAATGGCACCTGGGAAAGGAAATGGCCCACATCCGAGTGCTGGGGGAGTTTGGATAAACCATCCTTATTCTTCTCCTGTCACTATTCACTCCGTTACCCTCAGCTTGCATTCTTGTTTGCTCTAGGTGCTTTGCTTGTTTTGTGTTTTATTCTGTTTTGATACACTATCTTCCTATGTATGCAGGCTACTCTGAACTCACTGTATAGCGCCATCTGGACTCAAACTCATGATCCTCCTGCCTCAGCCTCCTGGGTACTTAGATTACAAGCCTGTGCCACCTTCACCTTGCCCAGTCCCCATCTGCATCTTATCTGTCAAGGTTCAATTCTGGAGCTGCAGAAGCCAGGTCTAACTCCAGAGCTGTCTGCATCAATAGGCTAGCACACTGCTGACCCAGAATAAATGCCAAGGACAATGAGTGAGCAGCAGGCTGAACAGTTTGTGAGTCTTATCTCTAGTGGCCTCTGACCAAAGATCATCAAGGAAGATAGCCCATCTTAGGGCAAAGGGTAAGGGTGCCATGGATTCAAAGTAGGAAACCAAGAGGATGAATACACAGCTATGCCTTTGCTTGGAGAACCGTGAGCTAATGTTAGTTATGTTAATGCTGGAACATTTTGGAGCCAATTTTTATTTAATGATTTCTTAGGGCAGGCAATAGCCAGTCTGAAACAAGCACTCACACATCTGTATCTTTCTGTCTCCCCTCTCTCCCTCTCTCCCCCCCTCCCTCCTCCCTTCCTTTCCATTTTTTTCTTCCCACTCTGGGACTGTCTGGCTTTTTGTAGTCATCACCTGTTGCAGTATGAGCAGAACATATGTGTAGGTCCCAACACTAGAGGACGTAGGAGAGGCGATCATATTTAAACCCCTTGGGGCTCAGAGAGCTATGCAGAGGGGAGGGAGAGGAGGCAGAAAGAGTGTAAGAACACAGAAGAACCCACGGAGACTGGCAGTGTGCATAGGTCTGCATAGGTCCAAGCCAGATGGGGTTCCAGCTCTGAAAGGGGACGTGGGAGAGCTCCCATCCCTAACCAAGACGCTGTCTCCAACTGAAAACTGCTTGCAAAAGAAAAATTTGTTTTCTCCAATGGAATCTCATGGAGTGGGGTATATAAACCACACCTCTGGATATGGCCCATGCCCAGCAGTAGATGGCCAATACAAAATGAACTCAATGCAATTTTTATATTGCTTTGTTTGGGTATTTTTCCCCCTTACTGATCTTTTGCTTATATATTATGGTTTCTCATTTTGTGTTTTTTTATGGTGTATGTGTGCCTGTGTTGTGTGCATGTGGTTTTTTTCATTGTTTTTCCTCCCTTGGGTTGTTTGTTTGTTTGTTTTAATTCTGGTTTTTTTTATTTGCCTGTTTTCTAAAGGGAGAGAGAAGGCATTGAGTTGGATGCATTTGGAAGTGGGGAAGATCAGGAAGAGGAAACTATGATCAGAATGTATTGTATAAAAATATTTTCAGCTAAGAAGTGGGGGAGGGGGGACAAGTTGAGCAAGAGCAGGGGAGCGAGCCAGTGAGAGTCACTCCTCCATGGCGTCTCTGTCTGTTCTTGTCTCCAGGTTCCTGCCTTGATCTCCTCCACGATGGACCACAACCTCTAACATGAAACCCTTTCCTCTCCAAGTTGCTTTGGTCATGCAATTTTCCTGCCTCAACCTTCTGAGTAGTTGGGATTCTAGGCCTGGGCCACATCTCTTACATTCTTAAGGAAATTTGTAGTTATCCCCATAATCTGGTTCACCCCAATAATTAAAGATAATTGCCCTGTTTTAAACTCAACTGATTAGTACATTTCATTCCATCTGGAACGTAAGCTTTTCTTTCCTTGCGACATACCATATGCACCTTTCCGGAGAGGGGAACATAGAAGTCCCTGAGCGAGCACTATTTCAACATAGTCAACATTTGCTTAATGCCTTTCTCCCTAGTGCATCCCTCCCTGGTCAGGAGAGTATACCCTGTGGTTTCTTAAGTTCAACAAGGCTGAGTCCCGGTCATCTCTTGATTGGCATCCCTTATGATTTTCCTCCCTTTCTGGTTCCTTTTTGCCCACTTTAAAGTTTCTGGGTTTAGTCCCCAAGTACCCCCTTATCCCTGATCCTTCTGTGAGATTCACCTTTTGGGACTATTAACTAAGATGGCAACCAAGAAAATGACTGACTCAGTCTAAGCCCCTCCAGCCAAGGACAAGTATCTAATGTGTCCTACCTCAGGGCCTGTGGAGGGGCAGCTCCTAAAAAGCATTATATAGGGGCACATCTTATATAGTAGTAGGTTCTTAACAAAGATGAGCTACTGCCAGATGTGTGGTTGTGTGCAGGTATGTGTACACAAGTGGAGGTGCCTGATGTTAAGGCTCAAACCCTAGGACAAATGGCTGAGGTGTCTATTTAACATGACAAAGTGGACCTGGCCCTCGGGTTCTCCCAGATTTCTCAGTCCCTACCTGTCACAGAGTAAGGCTACGATACCCCGCCCCCTACCTCCAAGAGCCCTCCAGCCTGGAAGGGATGGGCTGCCCTTCCCTCAGAGGCTCTCCCCAAATATTCTAGCTGTTTTGGTTATCTGCCCAACTCTTTATTTTTTTTACCTTTTGTCCTCTGGGCTGCTGCACCTGGTTCCCCTCTCCCCTGGTTGCCCGCCCCCCTCTCCTCACATGGCTTGGGGTCATGTCCACTCTGAACTCTCCCAGATGTCTCTACCTCTGCCTATGTTCTCACTTTTATCTACAGTAAACCTTCTCCTCCACCACACCTAGGTTCTTTCCTTTCCTTTTTATTTTATTTATTTATTTTTTCCATTCACCAGGGAGGCCAGAGGTCTCAGATCTCTTTGGAATTCGAGTTACAGATGACTGTGAGCTGTCTGAGGTGGCTGCTGCTGCTAAGGCAGAATACATTTTCAAGCTATGCGCTACCTCTCAGCTCCATGACTGGGCACTTTAAAAGTGGTATAAATTGGGTTGGGCAATGGTGGCACATACCTTTAATCCCAGCACCTGGGAGGCAGAGGCAGGCAGATCTCTGTGAGTTTGAGACCAGCATGGTCTACATGAGTTCCAGGCCAGTCAGAACTGCATACTGAGACCCTATCTCAGATAAAAAGGAAATGGGTCTGGTGTTGAGACTGTGCACCGCTCAGCAGCCGGGACTGTGCATGGCTCAGCAGCCGAGGCTGTGCACCGCTCCTGAAGAGGACCGGAGTTCAGTTCACAGCACCCCTGCTGGGTGTCTCTCAACTGCCTGAAACCCCAGCTTCATGAGATTTGACTGCCTACTTTCTTCAGATACCAGCACCCATATGCACATACCCACATAAACATAATTTAAATTAAATCTTTAAAAAGAATTTCAACGTAGTCAACATTTACTTAATGCCGTTCTCCCTTCCCAGCTGTAAAGCTGTGATTTTCTTAGAATCTTATCAGAAAAGTCCTTTACAGTAAAGGGACATGTCCTGATCCCCTTCTGCAATCCTAATAACATCTAGATTGACCTAATCAGATTATAATCTCATAGAGGTGTCATTGGAACGAATATCAGGCATCCAAGAGAGAAAAGGGAAAAATCTCTTAGCAACCCTCTGAGATGTTTCTTGAAAGTAACGAAAAGATACACAAGTCTACTGCTAAGACACTTAGTTGCTACTCTCCCTTGAGGAGCCCACACACATTGTGTGTGCCTTCATTCAAAGAGCACCTCTCTCTTAATGGCCCATGCCCATTTAAGATGTGTTAGGGGCTGGAGAGATGGATCAACAGTTAAGAGCACTGGCTGTCCTTCCAAAGGACCTGGGCTTAATTCCCAGCACCTACATGGCAGTTCACAACTGTCTATAACTCCAGTTCCAGGGGATCTGGCACCCTCACACAGACATACAGGCAAAACCCCAATGCACATAAAAAATAATCTTTTAAAAATTGCATTTAAAATGCCATTTAATATACCATAACTCTTGAGAAGCCCACACTCATGCTCTGGGTGGCTTTTTTCTCTGTCTGTTTTTAACACACTCCAATTCTGAGCAGTCCTGAGATTGTTTTGTGTGGAAGTCAAGGATCTGGTTTTACCTGAGTCAAATTCTCTAACCGATCATGGGACATTCATCAGGTTGCAGTGGGTGACAGTGCTGAACTGTGTCCCTGTGGTGGAGCTTGTTCCTTCTGTTCTAGGGAAGACACCTTCCTTGTCTCTTCCAGAAGCTGGTGCTCGCTGGCTACCCTTGGGCTATTTCCTTGTGGCCATTGTCTTCATATAGCGTCCTGTACGTCCTGTGCATGCCCATTCTTCAAACCTACCTGTGCACCACATCCATGCCTACTTGTTGTGGAATATTTAACTATGCAAAGATGTAAAGATGTGTTGTTGCTGTTTTATCTTGCCTGCCTAAGGCACCTGACTGTTCTGATAAAAAGCTGAACAGTCAATAGCTAGGGAGGAAGTAAAAGCAGGGCTTCAGGCAGAGAGTAGGAAGGAGGAGTAATTTAGGCTCAGGAGAGAAAAGAGAGAAGACAAGGAGACTCCAGGGGCCATCCAGACGTGGAGGAAGCAGGAAACAGTCACAAGGCAAAATACAGATGAGTAGAAACAGGTTAAATTGAATTAAAAGAGCTAGTGGGACAAGCCTAGGCTAAAGTCAAGCATTCATTCTTAATAAATTTCCCTGTCTTTATTTGGGAGCTGGTTGGCAACTCAAAGAAAATGCCAACTACGCCTAGTGCCCAAGGAGGTCAGAAGAGAGCATTGGATCCCCTGGAACTGGAGTTAGAGATAATGAACCTTGTGGTGCTGGAAATCAAATTCATGTCCTTTCCAAGAGCATCAAGTGCTCTTAACCAGAGACCCAGTACCCTTCCTTCCTTTTTTGGACAGGTCTCACTTCGTAGCACAGGCTGGGCTAAAACTCAAACCCATGATGCTTCTGCTTCACAAGTGCTGTGATTACAGGTTTGTACCAATATGTCTGGCTCTCTTTTCTTCCTTTTGGTATGTTTGTGTAACTGCCTGTGTATCATGCATGATGCACACATGTAGAAGGCTAGAGGATAAACTTAGGTGCCAGCCTTTGCTTTTCTACCTTATTTGAGACAAGATCTCTTTGCTATCGTGAAAGCCAGGCTGGCTGCCTCCCACCTCCCCGGAAGCATGCTGGTATTACAGATACCTGCACTAGCTTTTAAGTGTGTTAAGTGGACTTTTATATGGATTGGGGGATTCGAACCCAGGTTATCAGGCTTGTACAGCAAACATTCCCACGGGACCATCTCCCCATCCTGATTCCTTCTTCATAGAACACTACGAGCCATTAGATTTAAGACCCATCTGAATGTATCCTGATTGATTTTAGGTTGATTTCATTTGCAAGGACCCCATTTCTGCAAGAGTCTTTTGTATAAGAGTCTTTGACAATGCTGGAGCTGGAAGCCAGAGCCTCCCATGTGCCGGTCAAACTCTGGCTGGCCCCGTTTCTAAGTGCGGCCACATTCGCATGTGCTGTGCCAGTGTGGTGTGACTTATCTTTTTGAGGATGGGAGGATACAACCTAATTCATTGCACCTGCCAGATGTAACTTTTTGGGGTTAGCTGGTAAATTCTTTTTTTTTTTTAAATATTTATTTATTTATTATGTATACAATATTCTGTCTGTGTGTATGTCTGCAAGTCGGAAGAGGACACCAGACCTCATTACAGATGGTTGTGAGCCACCCACCATGTGGTTGCTGGGAATTGAACTCAGGACCTTTGGAAAAGCAGGCAATGCTCTTAACCACTGAGCCATCTCTCCAGCCCTAAATTCTTGTTTTTCATAAATCTTAGCTTATTAAACCAGAGGAACTCCATTTCAGATGGAGCCAGTAGAACCTGGGGATATTAGGGAGGTGGTTCCCTGGAATGGGCTTCTGAGGACCTCTTCAGGTGAGTCTTCAGAAAGGACAGGTTGACAGGGAAAAGGCTTGGAGGGATGTGGTAGTAAAGCAACACATGTGGGAAAGGCATCATGGGGCACAGGAGGAGGGACAGTGGCCCACTGGATTAGCGAGTCACACAAGTCTGGTGCTGCTCCAGATGAGTCAAGGCATCTGTGGACTCATCTAGAGAACTGTTTTGGGGTTAGAGTGTAGAGCTCAGAGGTAGAACTCTTGCCTAGCATGCCTGAGGTCCTGTGTTCCATCCCCAGAACTGTGAGAGGCAGAGAATTGTTTCCGAGCTGCTGAAGGTCTCCAGCCCGTGGTCAGGAGGAGAAAGGGATGCATCTGGAGGTACTTGCTTACCTACAGGCGGGGATGAGCCTTAGGCTCACTTAGGTCTTGCATTTTCAAATGTGCTCCATCCAGAGATCTCCCTCTGCATTAATCCTACCTCTCTTTGAGGCTTAAGGTATCATTTACTTGCTGATGACACGGAGATTTGCCTCTCAAATGCCAAACTGGCTTCTCCATTACCTTGAGTATTCAGCAGGTATAGAACCCAGCACCTGGAAGGCTGCACTTAGTCCCAAGCTTGTTTGCTTCCCAGTGGCTTCCGTTTCAGAAGCATCACTCATTCATGAGTCATCCAGTTCCCAAAATTAAAAACTGGGGGATTTGATGCTTACTTCTCTCTTCCGTACACATTAAATCACATCAAATCCTTTCCTTTGGTGGCTCCCCCTCGCTCTCAGCTCAAATACATGTGCAGACTTAGCACAGTTTCATTAGCACAATAACCCCCTAACTAAAGCATGGCTTCTTCATCTCCACTGGGAAGGAGCATCCTTTAACATAATCATAGAGCTAAATCTCTACTGACCTCTGCTGTGTCATGAATCCTCCACATCCCAAAGCTTTTCTTTTTCTCTCTCTTTCATCGTGAAACCTTTTGCAAAATAAATAAATAGAATTACTTTTTTTTAAACTGAGGATCAAAAAAAAAAAGTCACATCGTTCAAAACGCAAACTCAAATTTAAAAGGCAGAAAGGGACAAAGGTATCCTTATAACTCTTTTCCTCTGGTTCCAGAGTCCTAGAGTGGTACCTGGTGATTGTGTTTGTGCCCTCTCTCCTGACCATTCACAGAAAACTCCATGTTTGATGTTCAGAAATCTAACGCTACTGAGCCCAGGTGCTACTGTATTCTCCTAAATGTATTGTGGAGAAAAGACACAAAGACAGGAGGCGCCTGCGTCCATCTGGCCACACTTTGCATCCTAGATTCCAGCCCTAAGAAAGTGGCAAACGGCAATTTCGGGAATGAAAAGGACATCTGCATGGCGTGCAAACCTAAAACAGCCATAAAAGCCCTGTTTGGTTACCCCCCAACGATTCTGCTCCCAAATAACTTGGAACACGAGAACGTATCCCAAACCAAGTTCGCGCTGCTCAGCTTTCCAGGGAAGTCCTTCGAATGAAGGCACTTTGCATCCGCAACGCATTACAAAGTCGGAAATCTGAAGTGACTTCGTGAAGTGAAACCGCATCACCAATGTCAATTCAAGCACACGGGATTAGTCTGCCATGTTTACTAGGACACGGGAAGAACAAATGATGCAACCGGGAAACATACCCCCCACCAAATGCGCATCAAATATTCAAGAAACTTTACAGGGCAATTGCACATTTCTTCAAGGGGACTCCCATGAACTGCGGAGCTACGCTTAAACAATAGAATGAGGAAAAGATGGGAGTCACTGAGAATCAAGCGCGGGTTTGAGTTGATTTTTCAAATGTCTCACTGGAGCTAAGGCGTTTGTCCTTGGCTCCTGCACGCCTCTGCAAATTGTTCCCACGGTCACTGTCTCGAAGCAGCAGAGATCCGGGAGCAGGTACTGCGTCCCGTGGGTGTTGCAGAGGTCGCACCCGGCCAGGTTGTGCAAAAAACACTCTGGTCCTTTCCCGCGGATCGGTGGGGTGGGAAAGTAGGTGGCCCCATCACTCAAGGTTGCTACAAATGCAACTCGCAACTTTTTAAATCAATCTAACCCCCCCCCTTTTTTTTTTTTGGATCATGCAACGGATGCCACCGTTCTTTGGGTTTGCAACCCCCCACCCCTCCCCCGAGACCAATCATTGCCGCGCTCGGGCCTCTGCACAGCGCCCCCGCCCCCTTCCCGGGCCGCACGCAGCCACCACCACCGCCGCCACCGCCACCAGCAACACGGAGTCGCTCAGGCCACCGGCCCGCCGCCTCTTAAAGGGAGGTGGCCGCTCTTAAAGGGACCCTCGCGCGCCCGGCCGGCGGGAGCGCGGCGGCCCGGTTCCCGGAGGGCCGCGCCCAGCCTAGGCCGAGCTCCACGCGGCGTCCAAGCGCGGGGCCGTGCCGCCGCCACCGGGAGCTGCATTTTTATTCAGGCGACGCTTAAGGGAGCCCGGCGCGCCCGGTGCATTGTGGGAGCGCCGCGGCCCGTTTTCGGGAGGAGGCGGAGGGCGCAAAGCGAGCCGGTAAGCGGCGGGCCTGGCGGGGGGGGGGGGGCGAGACAGCAGGCTTAAAGGGGAATATCGGGCCGCAGGCCCGGCGCGGCCGTTGCAAATCCCCCTCCGGGCCGCCCGGGATGGCCGGGGAGCCGTGCACCGGGGCCTTTCGCGCGCCCTGCCTGGAGAGGGGCCGAGCCCAGGGTTTGGTGGGGCCGCTTTAAAAAGAAGCGCCGCCCGCGCTGCTGCCTCCTCCGCCGTCGCCGCCGCGGCACGCGGGGCCGGGAAAGGAGGGAGGAGCGGAGGGGGAGGGTGGCGGCGGCCACGCAGGGGTTAATCTTTTCGCCCGCCGACATTTTTGTGTGGCGGCGCGGCCGGGAAGCCCGCGCGCGCGCGCAGCGCCGTGGCCTCCGGTGTCCTGGCGCTGCGCCTCGGGCCTCCCCGCCCCCACTCGGCTCTCGTGTCCCGACGGTCCCCGCCGGCGACGGTCACCGCGGCTGCGGCGATGCCCGGCCTGTGGCGTGGCATGGCCCTGCCCGCGGCGCCGCACCGTACAAAGGACGCGGCCCGCGCCCGCCGTGCCTTTAAAGGCGGCAGCCTGCGATTTAAGGTGTCCCCTGGGTGGCATCCTCCGCATCCGGCCGCATGGAGGGCGCGGGGCCTCGGCACGCACGCCGCGGTTCCCGGGCCTGTGTGCATGCTCGGGGCCGGGGGCCTGGCGGTGAGGTAGGTCCGCTGCCCCGCTGCACCCGGTTGCCTGAGCCCGCCCCGCGTGCGGGAGCGAAGGGGTTAAACGCGATCTTTAAATATTCATGTCATTGTTTTAAAGGTGTAAACATGTGGCTTTCAGGTCGGAGTTACTCTCCTCCCCCCCCCAGCACGTCCCAATTTCATCCTCCCCCAAATAGCTCGAGTTTTCTTTGAGGTTAAGTCCGTGTGATTTAGGTTTCCTTTGACTTGAGTTTTAGAACTGAGTTTCTTTGATGTAAGTTTTTTTTTTTTTTTTAACTTTCCTAACCAGAAAGTGTAGAGAAATGCGTGTAAAAGGAAGGGACTCTACAGAATCCCTTTCCTTCCTTTGCCTTGTGGTCCATAGGATTGGAGGTAGGAAGAAAAGATTACTTATGAAATGCAGTTTTCCGGTTTTGTACCTGGTAGAGTTGAGGTAGATAGAGTTAAATGCAAGACTTTTTTTTTCCCCTCCCTCTCTGTTTTGCGAGTTTGCTGTTTCAAACCTTTCTTCGAAGTTGAATTGTAAATCGCACTTTTTTCAAACTAGCCTCAACATTCCCATCTCGGTAACGTGCTTGGTTCACACTGCCCTGAAGAGCAGTTTGGCTTCTTTGAATGATGTGCGAAGTCTGTGTAGTTTCCCGCTGCAATCATTGCTCACGCTATGTTTGTAACGACCGGTTGGATTACTGCCCAAATTTGGGCTTTGTGAAATTTATTTTAAATGAGTGTTATGCTTTCCCGGGGGATGGAAAACTCTGTAAATAGGAATTATGTTCTCAATCATAAATTTTATAGGAGAAACCGGCCCTAAAAGTTGGGGTGTATGTAATCCTATGCCCAATAAAGCATCAGTCAGAAAGTTTGTAAACCCCGGGAGCAGTTACTGAATTTTGATTTGGATGGGAGGCTGCAAACAGAAGAGCGTGTGCCAGAAATGCAGTGAGTGGTACCCAGAACCCGTAATACTAGTAATACTAGTGATTTCGTGTGATATTGTTTCATTTTGTAATGAGCTAGTAATGAGCAGTAGTGTGTTTAGTTAATGGTATGTGTACTGGTTTGTTGGGTGAGATGTTTGCTTTCTAGGAATGCTAAAAACATCAGAGAACTTTGCAAGCACCTTCCTGAACACAGACTTTACTGTGTTTTACAGCCGTTGGAAGTGTTTGGGTATTTTCTTGTTTTTTGGTTTGTTTGTTTTTTGTTTTTTAAAGTAGTGTTCTTCAGTGACTTCTCAAGACCATTAGTTTGGCACTGTGTTGTCTGGTTGGGAGGGAAACTTCTTTTTAGAATTAGGATTTAGGATCTTGAAGAATTTTGCCAGGTGTAATGGTGGATCCTTTAATCCGAGCACTTATGAAGCAAAGGCAGGCGCATCCCTGTGAGGCCAGTCTGGTCTACATAGTGAATTCCAAGACAGTCTGAACTATGTAGAGGACTCTGTCTCAAGTGAAAAAATTCCACGGGCTGCATTTGTGTCCCACTTTCTGCAGTTTCTGATGGCGAGGAAAGACAGAAGTTTTCCAGAAAAGTCACTGTAGCTAGCACCGCTGGTTTCTAAAGCATAGACTTTCAGGCTGACATAGTGAATACTAGTTTTCTTAGCCCTGGACCCAGAAGAACTTTGAGAGTTAACTGCCCAAGTGACAGGGGTCACACGAGCTTGCCCTCGGAGCCACCGTTATAACCACACTCCTGCCTCAGGCCTTCAGTACCCATCATCTTGTACTCCAGCTTGACCAACAAGTATTTCCCTGTGGTCTAGGCAATTCCAGTCCTTGTACCTTTCCCTAATGTGTATTCATTCACTTGATTCCTGACAGATACAGTTCAGAATCCTTTAACAATGTCTTTTTGTGTTTTGCTGGTACCTAGGTAGAGCCCAAGTAGAAAGCCCAGTGGATCAAAAGAGAGGGAGGGGAGGGGCTAAACTGTGAAGAGTGTGGCCCCAGAACCATGTCTACTCGGGAGTCCTTTAACCCGGAAAGTTATGAATTGGACAAGAGCTTCCGCCTAACCAGGTTTACTGAACTGAAAGGCACAGGCTGCAAAGTGCCCCAAGATGTCTTGCAGAAATTGCTGGAATCTTTACAAGAGAACCACTTCCAAGAAGATGAGCAGTTTCTGGGAGCTGTTATGCCACGGCTTGGTATGTATACTATCTCTTTGATACTCTGCCACCCAGAAGTGTGGTCAGCTGTCAATAACCAGATTTTCCTGTGTTGCTTTGTTCAGTGTAATTAGTAATGTCACTTATTGAAAGGAAGAATTTGAAGGCGTCAGGGCATGTGGTTGGCAGCTGTTAAATTATAGAGTATATGTGTGACATCATACTACAGTAAGACAATTTTACCGTTAGCTGAGGATAAGCAGAAACTCCTTTCTGTTTTCTCAAATGGCCTCTACAATACCATGTGGCTTCATTGACCTATTGAAGGTGTTGCTTTAAGAACAGCTTTAAGGACAGTGACGTCCTTTGCAGGGTGTTTGGGTTGAAAACTTGAGGGTGGACCACACAAGACTACTGACTACTGCAGGCTCAGGAGAGAAGACTGGGGAAATAGCTCAATTGGTAAAGTTTGAGGACTTCAGTGAATTTGATCGTCTGAACCCATTTCTTTAAAAGTGTGTGTGTGTGTTGTGAGTTGTGAGTGTACTTGTAATCCCAGGGCAGGGAAGGAAGAGGCAAGTGTGTTCCTGGGGGCTTGTAGCCAGCCTAGCCTACTTGCTGATTCCCAGTCCAATGACTTTGTCTCCAAAAAAAGGTGAACCATGTCTGAGAGCTGACACCTGAGGTTGTGCTCTGACCTGCACATGCATGTACGCATGTGCATGTGTATCCATACACATCATCTGCACACATACACACAAAGGCAAGAAGACAGCATGAATTTGAAATTGACCCCAGAGTGCCAACTGGAGCCAAGGGCAATGATGTTTTCTTTTCTAAATTCTCTCTATCATTAGTGGTTTCCCCTTCTCAAACACAGAGCTCAGAAGAAATTCTAGGCTCTGAAATACAGTTCTTTGGGTGTTTTTTATTATATGCATGATGTAAAACAGGCTGGAGCTGATGCAGAAGCTCTTTCTTTTCTCTTTTAATTTTAAAATTTTGATTCTTTGGGAATTTCACATCATGCACCTCAATTCCACTCATTTCCCAGTCCTTCCATGTCAGCTTCACCCTTGTAGCCCCTCCCCCAAAAAACCAGAAAGAAACAGCAAAAAATTTTGCTCCTCTGTCTTTTCCCTCCTCTCCATCATAATATAGTCATTTGTCATAGTGGCATTGAGAGCTGTGGTGTGTCACACAGTAGACCTTTTGCTTGCAATTGTTTATTGCAATGAGTTGTTGGTCTGGTTCAAGGCCTCTGGCTTCTGCTACACTATCAGTGCTGAACCCTTATTGAAACTTCAGATATCCTGCCCCAGACATGGAGACCTTCCAGCTGTGGTCCTGCAGGACAAGTCCCTTCACATGCTTCAGCAGCTCATAGATGGGGTAGACATGTTGGGATGGGCCAAACTGTGGCCCTGGGTTTGGGCCTCCACCGGGACTTCCTACCTCAGGCAAGGGTCAGGGCCAGTTCTCCAGCATGCATGGTGAGATATGGACCCAACTTTCCCATTGCGGAGGCATTTTCTTAGTTGAGGTTCCCTCCTCTCAGATGACTTTAGCTTGTGTAAAGTTCACATAAAATTAGCCAGCACACTAAATAAAGGAATGTTAAGAACTGGAGAGACAGCTGTCAAGCATTTGTTATTGGTACTGTAGTATGATGAGTGTATTCCATTTCTTGATAGAGGGTTTCAGTTTTTTGAGAAGACCTAGAATTTCCCATAGCTTGTTCTGAACTTCTCAAACTTGCATTTAACCTGCCCAGGACCAGGACCCTGTTCCTCTACCTGAACTATCCCTGGCTCTCAATTTGAAGCTCTAGTTTTTCAAGACCCATCTCAGACGTACCCATACTTTACAGTTTCAGCAAGGGTATGTGTGTGTGCGATCATACCCAGGCTGTGAGAATGCTAGACAGGCCTCTCTACTTCTCAGCTATAGCCCCAGCCTCCCATAGATATTTTACTAACTCCCTTTTTGTGATGAAGCCCTATTGGCAATACGCCTGGACACCTGCATCCCCTCTGTAGAGGTTCATCTCTTGTCAGTCATGTATGTCCCCACCCTGTAGCATGGAGGCCTGCTTGTCGGGGTTTCTGTCCTGCCCAGTTCCCGCAGCCATTTAGCCTCAAAGAAAATCACACAGAGGTCTCCAGAAGATTATAAACTGATTGGCCCATTAGCTCAGGCTTCTTATTAGCTCTTGTAGCTTATATTAACCCATTATTCTTATCTATGTTAGCCACATGGCTCAGTACCCTTTCCAGTGGGGCAGGTCATATCCTGCCTCTTCTGTGGTCTGGGCAGGACTGCCGGAAAAAGCTTCCTTCTTCCCAGAATTCTCCTGTTCTCCTTGCCCCACCTCTACTTCCTGTCTGGTTTTCCGGCCTATACTTCCTGCCTGGCTATCAGCCAATCAGTGTTTATTTAAAATATAATTGACAGCATACAGACAGTTCTCCCACACCATGACCCTACATGTTTTGTCAACTTAATTACATCCACAGTCTAGGATGGTACCTTGAGCTCTTGCTGTCAGCTACATACTCAAATTTCAAGACGGTTCCCTCCTCCACATGCTTCTCTCAGCTTGTCCAGTCTGAACTCCATGCAGCGGTTCTGACCTCTGATCCAGCTTACCCAGGTCTCTCCTTTATATTAGTGTTCACACATTGTGGTCCCAGGTACAAATCTGACCTGCCATGTGTTTGTTAATAAAGCTACACTGGAACGCAGCCTCCCTCATGTGTGAACATACTGCCTATGGCTGCTTTGGTGACATAGCACTAGAGTAGAAGCCTAAACTCTTACTGTTTGTCCCTTATGGAAAAGGATGTGGTTCTAGTATGCTTTCCGGTTGCCATGATGAACACCATGTCCAAAGCAGCTTGAGGGGGAAAGGGTGTTTGGCTTTTAGGTTACAGTTCTTCACCACGGGACGCCAAGCGGGAGGAGTAAGGATTGTGTGCTGGCTTGCTCAGCTAGCTTTTTTAAGCCACTGGCTCAGGAATGGCACTACCCACAGTGGGCTGGGCCCTCCTATATCAATCAGTTAGCAATCAAGAAACTGCCCCTCAGACATGCCTACTAGGCCAGTCCGATGAAAGTAATTCCTTAACTAAATTTCTCTCTTCCCAGGGATGTCTAGATTGTGTCATGTTGACAAAAAATAACCAGCACATTGTCAGTCATAACCTAGGGCTGGCTGTCTTTTTAATAAGATCCTGAGTTTCCGAAAGATCTTTCCAGCATCAGATTAATCATATCTACTAAGTCCCCAGCTTGTCACTCCAGAGGGCATCCAGAGTGCAATATAGTACCATGTTATCTAAAAGAGATATGACAGGCTCACTAGCCAGCCGTCCTAGCTGAAGCTGAATTGGTTATGTCTAGGTTCAGTGAGAGGTCTTGTCTCAAGAAGCAAGGTAGAGAGTAAGAATGGGGAAGAAGCCAGATGTTGTCCTCTGCCTCTGGATGCATACATGTGCGCATACAAAAATATGCTGTAGAAAGAAAATGCTTTGGAGACACTAAAATACTTGAATTATACAGGTACTGCTATTTATAACACACTTGGATGGAAACTTTGATTTCTTGCTTTGTCCTTTACCATTTCATTTGGGTTAAATGTATTATATTATATACTAACTGGCATTTTCTATATGGGAATATAGTACAAATACTTTTGGGAAAATAGAACAATATCTAGTATGTTATAACAACATCTAGGTAATTAATATTTCAAAATAACTCAGTAAAATAACAACAGCTCCATTTGTATTGTTGTCATCTTAAAAGAAGTTGTGTAAGCCAGGTGTCATGGCATATGCCTTTATTCCCAGCACTTGGGAGACAGAGGCAATCTGATCTCTACCAGTTTGAGGCTAGCCTGGTCTACATGAATCTAGGCTAGCCAGAGCTACATAAAGAGACTCTTATCTCGAATAACAACAAAGAAAATGAGAAAAAGGCAGCAATCAAATGATTTAGGAATATAAAATAATACAAGAAAACAAAATGTCCAAGGCCTCAGTAAGGTTCAAATTTTATGTCATAGTACATCTTGGTTACTTAATATTGTTTTATTCATGTTTCCTATCCTATGCTGGTTATGTTTCACATTTATTTCAGTCATGCCTCTTGATGGCACATACATAGTTTAGTTGGCAGTGTGGAGTTTGCTGTCTTATTGTAGAAATCTTCCTGCAAAATGTTGCTCATACAAGATTAAATGCTTTTCTTTTCTCCTTATATTTTTGGTTGCTGGCAACATCTATCTTCCCAGGCATTGGGATGGATACTTGCGTCATTCCTTTGAGGCATGGTGGGCTTTCCTTGGTTCAAACCACAGATTACATTTATCCTATTGTCGATGACCCCTACATGATGGTAAGTTAGGTCTTGTGTATTTTTGTAATTGGAACTATTTTATGAATTTGGTTTTGATTTTGGCTCGGTTTCGTGTGTGCTTTTGGGTTTGAGTTTTATGTTTGTTGTGTTTTTCCACTTTTGCTGTATCTCAATTATATTACCCTCCCCTGACTCCTGCAGTCATGGCAGGCTGACATGTCTCCTCTCACACTTGACACTGCATGTATCAGGTAAAGCAAGGACATCTCTGCTGCTTTTATGCCTGAAGGTGCATTCAGCAGTTGTGTTTCTGAGACAGTGCTAGTGATTGGTGGTCTCTGAGCTCTTTCCTTGTACCTGGCTTTCTGACATTTATAAAGTTTACTGTTCCTGGGTTTCTGGCTGGAAATGTTGCTATACTTTGTAATAACACTGATTCTTACTGTTTCCTCCCACAAAAAAGGAACTTGTAAATTTCATCACAATTGGACCTTCATCTCCCTCCAACACACACACATACACCGGCATTTCTCTATGTAGTCCTGACTGTCTTAGAACTCTTTATTGAGCCTCAGACCCCACCATTCCTGGCTTACTAACAATTGGATTTCTTGAACTTTTATTCTTGTAAATGTTAGGGTAAATTTATTGCCACCTGCATGCCTACTTACCACTGTATTATATGCCACACTGTGATCTAGCAGACCACTGAATTAAAGTTCTAACTACTGGGCAGGGGAGATGGCTCAGTGGGAAAAGCACTTCCCATGTAAGTGTGAAGACCCCAGCACCTAATAAAGAAGCTGTTCATGACAACACACACCTCTAGTCCTTATGCCAAGAAGCAGCAGGTGGGCTTCTGGGTCTTGCTGGCCAGCCAGGCTAGCTGAATTGTTGAGATCCAGGTTCAATAAGAGACTCTGTCTTGAAGGTAGAGAGTGATTGAGGAAGACATGGCATGTGCACACACACGAAGCTCTAGCTACTGTGTAGACACATTTTCTAGTCATTTGTTATGTGCTTACAGCCAGCAAGCAACCTTTTATTTATTTATTTTTTAAAAAAGATTTTCTTTTTTCTTTTTTTTTTTAAAAAGAAAGCAATTTATTTATTTATTATGTATACAATATTCCGTCTGTGTATATGCCTGCAGCCAGAAGAGGGCACCAGACCTCGTTACAGGTGGTTGTGAGCCACCATGTGGTTGCTGGGAATTGAACTCAGGACCTTTGGAAGAGTAGGCAATGCTCTTAACCGCTGAGCCATCTCTCCCGCCCGCAAGCAGCCTTTTATTCTACTTTTTCTTTAACCCCACTTCTCTACCACCCAAGAAAAGCCAGTGAATAAATGGGAATATTCCACCTGTTTAAAATGCCAGGTGCCCTTCCTGGGTGGCAAGGACACAGAGATCAAGCTTTACATGTAGGAATTCAGGCCATGAGGTAAGAAAATGGGAACATTTCCCTTTTGGGTACAGTGTGAGTAAACAGGTTGTTAGAATATTCCCTGTAAAGCAGCGCACCTATGTGTCCCTCAAGTGGCAAATCTACCAGAATCCATCCTTCCTAGCATCTCTTAAAAGCATGCAAGAGCAGTCAGTACATGTCTGCTCCATGGCCCATAACGCCACCTCTAGGCTCCTTGTTGACAAGGCTTGCTGAGGTTGACATGGGTCTGCAGAGTGCTGCAGGTGTGCCTGGAACCCATAAGAACACAAACAGCCTCTGCAGAGGATGTGTGCTTTCCCGTTGGTTATCCTTATGTCAGAAGGAAACCTTGTTATTTTTCTCTTTATTGCCTGTAAAAAAAAAAAAGTTAGAGAATGGCAACTTAGTGTTTAAGAAGTCTTCTAGAGCAATAGAGTCTTTATTGCCACATTCCTATTGGATATTGTTAAATTCCTCATAAAGCAATAGGATTTACTGGGAAATTCTTTTATTCACTCTGACTTTAAACCTGTATGTTTCTTATTTCTATTATTTTTGTTTTTCAAACAAGATTATTTTCCTCTTTATTTCTTACTGTTTGAAAAAGAAGCCGCAAAAGTTTCTTAATCCAATAACATAAAACCCATCTCCTATTTTATAATAGCCAAAGCAACCCTTTCTTGTGATCTGCTGAGTGTGGGTTTCCAAGTTCACCTTGAGGTGCCTGAATCAGTCCTCTCGCTCTCTGGCCTCTCTCAGGACCATCGGTGCTAACTGCTTCTCTTCCTGACCCTCACCCCATCATCAGCCAGGCTCTGAAACTTAGTGTGAGGAAGAATGTGAATTCTGTGTTCTGGTCAAGTGAGAGGAACTGGGTGAGTGGGTGGCTGGACAGTTAAGTGAAGGTAACCATCTGAGAGTCCTGTCCTGGGAGCTGCCCTTCCTGGAAAGCCCCAAGTTCTTGGAGGCCACTGTTTTGTAGACTCCATCTCTGCTTCTACAGATGGAAAATCCCTGACTGTGCTTTCTCACATCTCTGCTCTCTTCCTAGGGCAGGATAGCATGTGCTAATGTCCTCAGTGACCTCTATGCAATGGGCGTCACGGAATGTGACAATATGCTGATGCTCCTTGGAGTCAGCAATAAAATGACTGACAGGGTAAGTCAGAGGGTCGCTCACTGGTGCTGGTTTGAGTTCATTTTGCATTTACAGACATGGCCTCGAGTCGTGCAGCTTCCCACTTGGGGGCGTTTATCTGTAAATAAGAATACCTAGCCTCTTTTTCTTCCACCTCCTCCTTTCCTCTCTTGGCACAAAGGTAAATATTTTTTGTGCAGGGGGAGACTCAGTAAAGCTTGGCTATACTAATAGTACCAGGCCTGTGAATCAGGCCTTGCCTTGCTGGCTCGGATCTGAGGGCACTTAGATAGCAAGTGGTCTCTGTTGCGGGCCAAGGCCCCCACGTACCACCCAGTAGCCTGTCCTTTTTACCTGTTCTTTGAACCAGGGCTAGATTCCTGTTTAGGTTATTTTTACTTATTTTATGTGCATGAATATTTGCCAGCATGTGTGTAAGTATACCATGTGTGTGTCTGGAATTGTAGTTAGATAGCTGTGAGCTGGCATGTGGGTGCTGGGAACCAAACTCAGGTCCTCTACAAGAGAAGTCATGGTCTGAACTATTGAGCCATCTCCCCAGCCCCATTATTTAGGTTATTTTTGGCAAGATGTATTTTTATTTACATTATCTTTCCATATGCCCCCAAACCAGTTTGTCATGATTTACCGATAACTCAGTTTTCTGTTGCCTTTTTTTTTTTTTTTTTTTAAATAGCCTAGCAGAGTGTGCTTTGACCAGTAGTAGCTAGTTGTTCTGACAAGGGCTTTGCTGAAGATGTTACTTCACAGTTCCTCGCCAAACATAACCCTCTTTGAAAGCAGGGCTGTGTGTGTGTGGTGAGCTTGTCTGGTGTTCTCCAGGACTGGCTGAGAGCTGACTTATAATGTCATCAGTCTGTGGTTCAGGCCTGTGGGTAAATGGCATTATGCTCTTTCCTCTTACCTGGTGTTTGCTTTGTACCCATAACACCTTCCAGCATCTGATAACATGCTGATCCCTAGAAACACTCCCTTACTTTATTGTAGCCTACCCTGTCTGTCAGCTTTTGGTTCTCTGGGGGTTTTTAATCTTTCTTTATAACTACAGATGTAGAACCAGATGTAGAACCATTTTTTCTGGGTTTTGAACAGAATTGCATGACTTTTCATCTGTGTCCTTTTAAACCCTAGGAAAGGGATAAAGTGATACCGCTAATTATACAGGGGTTTAAAGATGCGGCAGAGGAAGCAGGAACCTCTGTAACAGGCGGTCAAACAGTGTTAAACCCCTGGATTGTTCTGGGAGGAGTCGCCACAACTGTCTGCCAGCCCAATGAATTTATCATGTAAGTTGACCTTTATGTCGGAACCTGTCTTTCTCTCATTCTCCCTCAGGATACATTAAGGTGTCATTCACTTGCTGTACAACTCCACATTCAAAGTGTGCAGTTTAGTGAGTTTTGGCCTGCCCAGAGTCTAGAATCACCAGGGTCCCTTAAACAGCTAGTCCTTTATATACATCTTGGTTGGTCTCATTTAGTATATTTAACACAGAGTACTTTTATATTCATAGATTATGTAGCATATATTGGAACTTTGATCCTATTTCCAGCAATTTTAGACCTTGCAAATTTTACTTAACAAAAATAATATACCATGTTATTCAGCATTTTATTTGTCTATTTTTTTGGCTTGGCTTTTTGAAACAAGGCATCATTCTGTATCTCATACTGGCCTCAAACTCATGATCTTCCTGCCTCAGCCTCCTCAGTACAGGAATTGCAGTTAAGTGCTGCCTTGATATCTTTTCTGGTTTGGTTTTGGTTATTGTACTTGGGATTAAACACAGCTTCTTGTGTCTGCTAAGCAAGTACTCCACCACTGAGCTCTACCTCCATGTCAGCATTTAAAATCGGCTTTGTGAGTGCAGGCTTGAGCAGTCATCATCCTCTCAGCACCCGGAGCCTTCGCATCCTCACAGCGAGCCTGCTCTGAGCACCTTATATGTATGGAATCATACTCTGTAGAACATTTATATATATATAGTTTTTTGTTGATTTGTTTTGTTTTCCCAGACAGTGTTTCTCCATGTAGCCTTGGCTGTCCTGGAACTTGCTTTGTAGACCAAGTTGGCCTTGAACTCACAGAGATCCACCTGCCTCTGCTTCCTAAGTACTGGGATTAAAGGTGTGCACCACCACCACCTGACTCCATAGTGCTTTTTGATGGCCTAATAAGCTTTTGTTTGTATATAGTACAATTCTGCTCATTGATTGGAGTTTCAAGTTGTTTTCTCCTACTACTAGGAACGCACTTCAGATGCAGTTTTGTTATTTTGTGTGTGCATGCACACAAGTTCCCCACAGCCCCTCTGGAAGTTGTTCTGCGATGTCATTCTGCTCATGGCCAGCATAGGGCGTGTAGGTGGCATCCCACTGTGGTTTCAATCTGTGTTTCTTTGACGACTGGTGATGTCGGACATCTTGTAGCTTTCTTTGGGGTGGGGAGAGCATTTCTCTGCATTCTTTGGAGATGGATCTCAACACAGACTGTCACTTTCCTTCTGTGATATTAAGAAAAGGCACCCTCAGACTGGAGAGGTGGCTCAGCTGTTAAAAACTAGACTCACAACCAAAACATGTAAGAAAAGGCATCCTGTCCTATTTTTTGAAGTTAGTAGAAATTCCATTTATTTTACTATTTGTTTATTTATTGGGGGGGATGGGACACAACTTGCCACAGTTGATTGTCTCCTATCACATGAGTCCTACAGATTGAACCCAGGTCCTGAGAGTTGGTGGCAAGTACCCACTGAGCCATCTTGCTGGCCCTTACTTCAGTTTCTGATGAGTCAATAGAATGTATATGTTAACCTGAGTCAGAATTTAAAAGATGTAAGAATTCCCAGTTCCGTGACCCTGATCTGTGCTGAGTCCTCAAGGTTCCCATCATAGACACCCTCTTACTAGTTCTGTGTATTTGCTATTGTCATTTTGGTTATGTTTGGTTCTTTGATAACATAACTAACATCCAGGAGTAACCTTAGGGCAGGTCATTGGGATGAGTTTTAGGAATCCCTGGGTCGGGTGGGATGTGCCAATAATGCCGAGAGCCTGCCCTTCATAAAGGCTCTACCAGGTTCCACTCCATAGCAGTGAACAAATAAACCAGACTCTCTGTATCCTGATTGACAGTTGATGAACAGACTTAAATCTTTGCTATTCTGTTTGGTGGGTTTTGTTTGTTTGTTTTCCCAGTAATGGGAGGTTGAACCCCAGACCTTGTGTGTGAAAGGAAATGGCTTTGCTGTTGAGCTCCAGCCCTTGCTCACTTGTGTGCACTCTCCTTCTCTCTCAGTTGTTATTTAGGGCTGCTGTGTAAAGCAGGCTTGGATCTCCCTGCCGTAGTCTTCCATGGAACTCAAATGACAAGTGGGTAGCACTGGGCCCAGCTTCTGCTTGGTGGTTTGAGTCTTACTCATAAGCGTGAAGCTGAGCACATTGGTCATATTCCCCCGGGGTTTTTGTTTGTTTGGTTTTTCAAGGCAGGATTTTTCTGTGTAATAGTCCTAGCTGTACTGAAACTAACTTTATAGACCAGGCTGGCCTCAAACTCACTGAGATCAGCCTGCTTCTGCCTGCCAAGTGCTGGGATTAAATGTGTGCGCCACCCCCCACCCGGCATTTCCCTGTTTTTTTAATTATGGAAACTCCTTTTACTCCAGTAGCTGAAGACATTCCCATTAAGCATCCTGCGTCTTACTTGGAGGCCTTCTCCTCCTGACAGACGGCACATGTGGGGCAAGCATGAGGGCCTGAGTTTTTCCAGCAGCCACATAAAAGCTGGGTGTTGGCAGTGGTCACTGACCCCAGCATGGACACGGCAGAGACAGGCAAGTCCCTGGGGCTTACTAGCCAGCTAGTCTAGCCACAGTGGGGAGTCTTGGTTTCAGTGAAAGACCTGATTTCAAAAAAATAAGGTGTTGGAAGATTGAAGATAACACCCAGTATTGACTTCTGGTTTCTCCCCAACTCATACACGTGTGCATTCATACACATACATACACACATCAAAAAAAAAAAGTACAAAAATGCTTTTTGGCAAAATTTCCCTTTTTGCTTTAAAATTGCATTTGTTTCCTTGGTTAGTTTGACTAGAACATGCTCTTTTTTTCTTTTCTTCAGGCCAGATAATGCAGTACCAGGGGATGTGCTGGTATTGACTAAACCGCTGGGGACACAAGTTGCAGTTGCTGTACACCAGTGGCTGGATATTGTAAGTAAAGAGCTGTTTAGGAGTGAGGGTGGAGGTGAGCTGAACAATTAGCTCTCAGAGTTGCTCTTTAGTTTCAAAGTTTTGTTTTAAGTTGGGGGAAGGTGGGCTGGAGAGATGGTTCAGAAGAGCACTTGTTGCTCTTCCAGAGGTCCTGAGTTCAATTCCCAGCAACCACATGGTTCACAACCATCTATAATGAGATCAGGTATCCTGGCATGCATGCAGGTAGAACACTGTATACATAATAAATAAATAAATAAAATCTTTAAAAAAAAAAGTTGGGGGAAGGTTTGGGAAGTGAAAACTTTAAATTTTACCCCTATAAAGTTAATCAGTAAAGTCCTTAGATAGATTACCCATATTCTTGTAAATGAAAATTTAATAATCTAATGTTTGAAGGAGTTAAGGCCCAGCTTGAGGCATCAGATTATGTGGATGAGAATTCTGGGACATGAATTAAAATTCATTAATTTTTTTGTATTTTATGTATATGGGTGTTTTGCCTACACTTAAGTCTGCACCACACACATGCAGTGCCCTCGGAAACCAGCAGAGGGTACTGGGTTCCTCTAGGATAGTTGATAGTCACCAAGTGGGTGCTGAGAAGAGAACCCAGGATTGAAATGAATTCAAAATAATATAAATAGGGTTAGTTGTTGACACATCAGTCATGGAGTCTGGGGTTGTTGTGATGTGCTAGTGTTGCCTTTACGTTGATTAGTAACTAAAAACATTTGGATGTGTGGCTCTCTCCTGGAAGATGAAGAGAGCCAGTTCTCTTGAGCTTTCCCCACAGAGCTGTCATTCTGGGCTTTTGTTGTTGTTGTTACCGGGACAGCTCCAGTGACTAAAGTTTTGCTCTCCCCTCACATATCATGGTGGGTTTAATTTCTGTAACCACCATCCTGAGAAGTAGTTAGAGTGAGTAGTAAAACTTTATATCATTTATCAGCCATTTATCTTGTCTTGATATAGCCACTAGGAAATCTCAGAGCTCAGTAATTGAGAGCGTTGGCTGTTCTTCAGAGGACCTGGGTTGTCTTCTCAGCACCAACTTTGTGACTTTCAACTGTTCGAGAGGAACCCAGTGCCCTCTGCTGGTTTCCGAGGGCACTGCATGTGTGTGGTGCAGACTTAAGTGTAGGCAAAACACCCATATACATAAAATATAAAAAATTAAATCTTGCCAGGTGGTGGTGATACACCTTTAATCCCAGTACTCAGGAGACAGAGGCAGGCGGATCTCTGAGTTTCAGGCCTGTCTGGTCTACGGAGCAAGTTCCAGTATAGCCAGGGCTTCACAGAAAAACCCTGTCTTTAATAAT